>JAODAL010049167.1:0-28383 GCA_025379985.1 Phyllomedusa bahiana
GGGACCAGCACCCTCGGTCGCGTTCTTCCTAGTGAGGGCCACGATAGGAGCCACCAAGGTGGAGAAGTGGGGAATAAATTGGCGGTAATAATTCCCCGGAAAGCCAGGAAGCGCTGGATGGCCGGAAGACCGACAGGACGAGGCCATTGCAGTACCGCAGGGGGTTTTAGCTGGGTCCATCTTCAGGCCCTTGGCTGAGACGATATACCCGAGGAAGGGTAGGCTGGTCTGATGGAATGAACATTTCCCCAGCTTGGCGTACAGACGATTGCTGCGTAGACGTCGCAGAACCTGGCGCACTTGGGTTCGGTGCGTCTGAAGATCGGGGGAGAAAATTAGGATGTCATCCAAGTACACTACAACACAGGTGTACAAGAGATCCCGGAAGACATCGTTAACAAATTCTTGAAACACTGCTGGAGCGTTGCAGAGCCCAAAGGGCATTACGAGATATTAAAAAATGTCCATCTCGGGTATTAAACGCCGCCCTTCCAACTCGTCCCCCTCCCGAATTCTGATGAGGTTGTAGGCACCTCGCAGGTCCAATTTGGAAAACACTTTCGCCCCCTTGAGGCGGTCAAAAAGTTCTGCGATCAGCGGGAGAGGATAGCGGTTTTTTACGGTGATTTTATTGAGTCCCCGGTAGTCAATACACGGACGGAGGGAACCATCCTTCTTCTGTACGAAGAAAAACCCGGCTCCGGCTGGGGATGAGGACTTACGGAGAAACCCTTTCTGCAAGTTCTCTTGTATGTAGGCCGACATGGCCTGAGTCTCCGGTACAGAAAGCGGGTAGACCCTTCCCCGGGGCGGACTGGTTCCGAAGAAGGTCAATGGGGCAGTCGTTGGCCGAGGGTGGTGGCAGCGTATGGCCTCCTTCTCGGAAAATTACGTCCCCAAAGCCCTGGTACTCATTGGGGAGCCTGGCAGGAGCTCGGCAAGCGGGTGCGGAGAAGTGGTAGGAAACCGGGGCGTTGGTCCCTCCAAGCAGAGGTTTCTGGCATTCTGGTCCCCAAACGCGGGAAACCTCACCAGTCTTCCAATCCAGGTAGGGGCGTGACGTTGCAGCCAGGGAAGCCCCAAGAGGATCGCCGAGGAAGCCCCCGACAGGACGTGGAACCTGATCATCTCCTTATGTAGAGCCCCACCCCGGAGAGCCCATGGCCCGGTTATATACTGGAGGGGGATCAGTGGGAGCCCCCCACTGACCGAGGAAATCAGCAAAGGTTTCTCCAGGCGAACAAACGGCACGCGGTCCCGGGGATACCAGAGAGGCATGGATAAAGTTCCGGCAGACCCCGAGTCCAGGAAGGCAGAACTCCGGAACGAAGAAAACCGCGTCAGTTTTTCACCTCCACGGCATCATCCAAACGTGGGGCGGGAAGGAAATGCACCTAGAGCCGCCTCTCCACGGCACCTAGGTGAGAGCATTTCCCGGACGCTGAGGATGAAGCAGCCTCTCTTTCTTGGCGAAGTCCTCCTGCCTTTCCAGTGAACCTGATATCGATGCGAGTGGCAAGGAAAAATTTTGTTCGTTCAGGAGGACGGGAGGTCTCTTGCTGCCCAAGCGTTTTTTTACCCTGCAGGACAGACCCTTTTTGAAGGTGGCGCAGAGGGCAGCATCGTTCCCCGCGAGCTCCGACGCCAGGATACGGAATTGACCCGCATCGTCACCCACAGATGACTCGCCCTGACGAAGGCCCAAGATGGCGGCCTCAGCAGAGGAAGCACGCGCCGGCTCCTCAAAAACGGTGCGGAATTCCTGAAGGAGATCTGTAGGTCCGCAGTCACAGGGTGTTCTCTGGACATGAACCGACCCTGTTACTGCGGCACCTACAGATCTTCCTCCAAATTCCGCACCGTTATTTGGAGGAGCCGCGCGTGCTTCCTCTGCTGAGATTTGCCCTCGTGGTCCTTCGTCAGGCGAGTCCTCTGTGGGTGAACATGGCGGTTCAATTCCGTATCCTGCTTCGGAGCTCGCGTGGAACGATGCCTGCCACTCGCCCATCTTCAAAAAGGGTACCTGTCCTGCAGGGTAAAATCCGCATTGGGCAGCAGATAGACCTCCCGTCCACCCTGAACTAACTACTTCCTCCTTGCCCAACACCGCATCGATAAACAGTTTCACTGAAAGGCAGGAGGAGCTATCTTCGCCAAGAAAGAGTGGCTGCTTCCTCCTCAGCGTCCCGGAAATGCTCTCACCTAGGTGCCGTGGGAGAGGCGTCTCTATGAGCAGATCCTCCCCTCCACGATTGATGCGCCATGGAGGTGAAGACTGACGCTGGTTCATCGTTCCGGAGTTCCTGCCTCCTGGACTCGGTGTCTGCCGGGAAACTTTATCCATGCCACTCTGGATCCCGGTCCCTGCGTGCCTGAAATTACGCACAGGAAAAACCTTTGCTGATTTCCTCGGTTAGTTACTGGGGAGATCCTCACTGATCCCATCCAGGATATAACCGAGCCAGTGACTCTCCGGTTGGGGGCTCTACATAATGAAAGATCAGGATTCCACACCTTCCCGTGCTTCCACGGCGATCCTCTTGGGTCTTCCCGGCTGCAACGTCCGCCCCAACGCTGGATTGGAATACTGTGAGGTCCGCGTAGGGGACCAGAATGCCAGAACCTCCTGCTTAGGAGTTACCACGCCCTGCCTACCACTTCTCCGCACCCTCAAGGCCGAGCACCTGCCAGGTCTACCAGCAGAGTACAGGACGTTGGACGATTCTCCCAGAAGGAGGCCGATACGCTGCCACCACATCGCCTTACGACTGCCCCATTGACTTCTTCCAGGAACCATCCCCCCCGGGAAGGGTCTACCCGCTTTCCTGTACGGAGACTCAGGCCAATGATTCGCCTACATACAAGATAACTTGCAGAAAGGGTTCTCCGTACGTCCTCAACCCCAGCCGGAGCCGGTTTTTCTTCGTACAAAGAAGGATGGTTCCCTCCGTCCGTGTATTGACTACCGGGACTCAATCAAATCACCGTTAAAAACCGCTATCGCTCTCCCGCTGAATCGCAGAACCTTTTTGACCGCCGCAAGGGGGCTATAGTAGGGGGGGGTGTTTTCCTAATTTGACCTGCGAGGCGCCAACAAACCTCATCAGACTTCGGATGGGGAGACGAGTTGAAGACGGCGTATAATATACCCTGGATGGACATTAAGAAAATCTCGAAATGCCCTTGGGCTCTGCAATGCTCCAGCAGTGTTTCAAGAATTGTGAACGATGTCTTCAGGTATCTCCTGTACACCTAGTAGTAGTTGTACTTGGAGAGACAACCTAAAATTCTCCCCCGATCTTCAGACCACCGAACCCAAGTGCGCCAGTCTGCGACGCAACGCAGCAATCGTCAGTACGCCAACTGAGGGAAATGTTCATTCCTCAGACCAGCTACCCTTCCTCGGGTATATCGTCTCAGCCAAGGCCTGAAAGGACCAGCCTAAAACTCTCTGCCGGTACTGCAATGGCCTCGTCCTGTCGTTCTCGGCATCCACGCTTCCTGGGCTTCGCGAATTATTACCGCCAATTTATTCCCCACTTCTCCACCTTGTGGCTCCTATCGTGGCCCTCACTAGGACAGAACGCGAACCCGAGATGCCTGTCTCCTGAGCTGAGAAGGCGGTTTGTGGTCTGAAAACTCTGCCTTCTTCCACTGCACCTGTTCTGGTCCGGCCTGATTCCGATAAGCCCGTTTCCTTGGAGGTGGATGCTTCTTCAGTTGGGGCAGGGCAAGTCCTCACACAGAAAGGCCCCAAGGGCAAGATTCTCACTTGTGGGTTTCTTTCTTCTCAAGTTCTAAGAACCTTTTCGTCGCCCCGGCGGAGCGGAACTACCATTGGGGACCCGGGAACTCTTGCCATCAAGTTAGCCCTGGAGGAGTGCGACATCTGCTGGAGGGCTCGCCATCCAATCGACATTTTACGGACCATAAGAATTTACTGTATCTACAACGAGCCCAGCGTTTGAATCCTCGCCAAGCCCGATGTCCTCTCTTTTTCTCACGCTTCGACTTTCACAAAACATTTCCACCTGCCTGAAAAAAACATCAAGGCCGACGCCCCATCCCTTGCCTCGGACCGGCCGGTGAAGAACCCGTGACACAAACACTAATTTTCTCCCGAAACTGTTTTTGGTTCTCGTGCTACCCGCAGATCTCCCAACGTCCCTACTGGCAAACCTTCGTAGCCGCCCTCACTCAGGAAGAAGTGTTGGAATGGGCCAAATCTCTTCTCGTATGCTGTCAACTCCCGGACACGAAGTCCTACGCTTTGATCTCATATCACGGCACTACTGGTGGCCTACCCTGGCCCAGGATGTCAAGCCTTCACCTCCGCCAGTAACACATGTGCTCGTAAACAAGTCCCACGCCAGATTCCGGCCGGCTCTCCTGCAACCTCTGCCCGTGCCTGAGATCCAGACGCACATAGCCATGGATTTCTCACTGAACTTCCGCCTCCACTGGAAACTCGGTCATCCTGGGTGGTACAGACCGGTTCTCAAAGATGTCCCACTTCGTACCTCTCCCGGGCCTGCCGTCTGCTCCACAATTAGCCAATCAGTTCTGCCACATTTTTCTCGACAACATGGTTTACATCACACAATGTCTCGACCGCGGTGTCCAAATTGTTCCCCCCTATTTTGGCGTGCACTATGCTCCCGACTGCAAGTCCAAACTGGACTATTCGTCAGCAGATAACCCTCAATCCCATGGGCAGGGTGGAGCTGTGAACCAATTCTGGGGGAATACCTACGTCACTTTGTATCTGGACTCAGGGGGGGACAAACTGGGCCGAGCTACTGCCTTGGGCCTATTCTCGTACAACCATCGCGTTTCGTAGGCAGCCGCGTCTCTCCATTCTTGTAGACTAAGGCCGCCATCTTCCGTCACCCCCCCCTCCCACCTGCCCACTTAATTCTGGGTAGGTGCCCGCGGTCAGACGACCAATTCGGGATATCTAGCCTTCTGGCAGAGACGCGACGTTCCCCTACTTTCGGCCTCTGCCCGTATGAAGACTCAGGCTGATAAGAGAGAACCCGCCACACATCCTCCCAGGGGACGAAAGTTTGGCTCTCCTAAGGTACGTTGCGCCTGCGGGTCCTAGTCTCAAATTGGGCCCATCGTTCCTCTCGACCCATCAAGGTTCTTCGGACAGTTGAACCCCGGTGACAACAAGCTCTCGCCTGCCTCCATCTCTCCTAACCAAAACGCATTCCATGTCTCCCTCCTTAAGACCGCTGGTTCTGAAACCATTTCTCACTCAGGAATGTAACTCCTTTCCCTGTATCCAAGTCCCCCCGACACTTTGAGGTAAGACACTTGGGAGATGAATACGGTCAAGGAAGCGCCTTCTTCCTCAGATTGGAAGGCTTCGCCCCGAGAGAGGTCCTGGGAGCCAGAATGCAACATCCTGGAATCGTAACCACCTCCTCAGGTTTCTGCGTCCCCTATAAAAGGAGGGGAGGTCTAAGGGGGGGGTACAGTAACGGGTTTGCTCCGCGGTCCGTGTCCACGGACCGCGGTCGCACCCGTGTCCCGCGGCAGGTCCCCGGCGGGACGGGTGGCCACTGCCGCGGGTCCCACATGGCCGACCGTGGCTGCATCCCGACCCGTCTACCTCACCTGCCCCTCGCTCTCCCCCATCCGCATCCGCGCCCCTGCTGCCGGATGCGCGTGCGCTGCCCCCTAGCGCGCGCGCGCTCGCCGATCTATCGTAAATTAAAGGGACAGTGCGCCGTAAATGGCAAATTACCGGCGCTGTCTCTATTTAAGTTTAAAGTCCAACGTCACTCCCCTCTCCCCGCAGGATCTTTGTTGCCCCTGCCTTTGAAAAGCCCTGTTAGTACTATTAGCCTTGCCGTGAACCAGAACCTTCTACGAATACTCGACTCCGAACCTCTGCCGCCCTGCCCTGACCTTATCGCCTGTCTCGAGCCACGAACATTGCCCAGCCTGCCCTGACCATTACTGCAGCCCACCACTCAACGATTCTTGGATTACTTTTTGTACCTCGCTGCAACCTCGGCTGCCGCCGGCAGGCAAGTCACTCAAGGGGGACGACCTGGAGCCTCAAGGCCGCAGCAAAGTCCATCCCGCTTGCGCGGCTCTGGAGAAAACCGGGGTCTACTTTAGATTTCCGTTCCCTGGCTGCTTACTATCATCTGCCTGCGGTGGTCCTGTGGAACCCCACCAATCCTTTACACTGAGGCTGGAGACACACATGGCTCAGTCACTCTTACAGCCAGGTCCCTCAGTAATTGTGATCTCTGTACAGTGTATAGCAATGATGCACGTCCTCAATGAGCCTGAGGCTGGAGGACCACACATGCTCAGAGGGTCACCACCTACAGCCAGGTCTCAGTATAGTGATCTCAGAACAGTGTATAGCAATGTGCACGTTCCTCCTAATAGCTGAGGCTGGAGGACACACATGCTCAGTCACTCTACACCAGGTCCTGCATAGTGATCTCTGTAAAGTGTAATAGCAATGTCACGTCCCCCAAATGAGCTGAGGTGAGGACAAACAAGCTCAATTACTCCCCCTACAATCGTCTCAGCATAGTGGACTCTGTACAGTGTATAGCAATGTGCATGTCCACCTAATGAGCTGAGGCCTGAGACACACATGCTCAGCACTCTACAGCTAGGTCTCTGTATAGAGATCTCTGTACAGTGTATAGCAATGTGCACGATCCCCCAACATGAGCTGAGCTGGATACACACCATGCTCATCACTCTACAGCTTGGTCCTGTATCGTGAACTCTGTACAGTGGTATACAATGTGCACGATCCCCTAATGAGCTGAGCATTGAGACACACATGCTCATTCCACACTACAGCCAGGTCACATGTATATTGATCTCTGTATAGTGTATAGCAATGTGCACACCACCAAATGAACTGGAGGTCCTGGACGGACCAAGCCTCCCCATGCTCAGTCACTCTACAGCCAGGTCTCTGCATCTTGATCTCTGTACATTGTATACGCAATGTTCACTCCTCCTAATGAGCTGAGGCTGGAGACACACATGCTCAGTCACTCTCCATCAGTCCTCTGCATAGTGACTCTGTACAGTGTTAGCAAAGTGCACTTCCTCCTAATGCGCGAGGCTGGAGGACACATCATGCTCAGATCACTCACTCTACAGCCAGACTCTTATGTCTCATTATAAGTGATCTCGTACATGTATAGCAATGTGCACGTCCCCGCTAATGTGTTGAGGTTGGAGACACACATGCTCAGTCACTCTCCTACAGCCAGGTCTCTGTAAATTGAGCTCTGTACATTGTATAGCAATGTGCACCAGTCCCCCTAATGAGCTGAGCTGGAGAACACAAGCTCAGTCACTCACCATACAGCCATTCTCCTGCATAGTGATCTCTGTACAGTGTAAGCAATGTGGCATGTCCACCTAATGAGCAGAGGCCCCTGGAGGACACACAGGCTCAGTCACTCTACTCAAACACTCTATGTCTCGTGTATAGTGGATCAGTCTGTACAGTGTATAGCAAAGTGCACGACCCCTACGAGCGAGGCTGGAGGACACACATGCTCAGTCACTCTACAGCCATGTCTCATGCATAGTAAGTCACTGTACAGTGTATAGCAATGTGCATCCGTCCACCTAATGAGCTGAGGCTGGAGACACACATCTCAGTCACTCCCCCTACAGCCAGGTTCCTCTGCATAAGTAATCTCTGTACAGTTTATAGCAATGTGCACGTCCCCCCTAATGAGCGAAGCTGGAGGACACACATGCCATCACCACTCAGCCAGGCTCTGTATATTGATCTCAGCACAGTGTAAACAAGTTCACGTCCACCTACATGAGCTGAAGCTGGAGGACACACATGCTCAGACCACTCCTCCTACAGCCTCGTCCTCTGTATATTGATCTCTGTACAGATGTATAGCAATGTGCACATCCCCTAAAGAACTGAGGCTGGAGGACATACATGCTCATGTTACTCCCCCCTACAGCCAGGTCCCTCTGCATATGATCTCTGTTACAGGTATAGCAAGTGCATGTCCACCTAATGAGCTGAGGGCTGGCGGACACACATGCTCAGACACTCTACAGCTAGGTCTCTGTATAGTTGAATCTCTGTACAGAGTATAGCAAAGTGCGCGTCCCGCTAATGAGCTGACTAGGAAGACACACATGCTCAGTCAACTCGAACAGCAGGTCACCTGCTAGTGAACACTGAACAATGTAAGCAATGTGCACTATCCCCCTAATGAACTGAGGCTGTAGGACACACATGCTCAGTCACTCCTCCTACAGCCAGTCTCTGTATATGATCTCTGTACAGTGTATAGCAATGTGCATTTCCTCCTAATGACGGAGGCTGAGGACTCCCCATGCTTCAGTACTCCTCCTACGCCAGGTCTCTGTATAATAATCTCTGTACAGTGTATAACATGTGCACGTCCCCCTAATGAGCTGAGGCTGGAGGACACACATGCTCATTCCTCTACAGCCAGGTCTCTGTATATGATCTCGTGTATAGTGTATAGCCAATGTGCACGTCCACCTAATGTCTGTAGGCTGATGACACACATGCTCAGAACACATCTCCTACAGCAGGTCTCTGTACTAGTGGATTTCTGTACAGATGTATAGCAATGTGCCACATCCACCTAAAGAGCTGAGGCTGAGGACACACATGCTCAGTCAATGTCTACAGCCCGGTCTCTGCATATGGATCTCTGTACGTGTATAGCAATGTGCACATCTACCTAATGAGCTGAGGCTGGAGGACACACAAATGCTCAGCACACTCTACAGCATGTCTCTGTAAGTGCTCTCTGGTACAGTGAATAGCAATTGTGCACGTCCCCCTAAGGAGCTGAGCTGTAGGACGACACATGCTTAGTCACACTACAGCCCAGGTCTCTGCCAGTGAACTCTGTACAGAGTAAAAGGCCAAGTGCAATGTCCCCCCTAATGAGCTGAGGCTGGAGGAACACACATGTCAGTCACCCTAACAATCCAGGTCTCGTATAGTGATCTCTGTACAGCATAGCTATGTGCACGTCCCCCTAATAGCAGAGGCTGGAGGACACCACATTGCTCAGTCACTCACAGCCAGGTCTCTGTGCAAAGTGGAACTCTGTACAGTGAATAGCAATGTGGCAAGTCCACCTAATGACAGAGGCAGGAGTACACACATGCTCAGTCACTCCCCCTATAAGCCAGTCTCTGCATAAGTAATCTCAGTGACAGTGTATAGCAGTGCAACGTCCCCCTAATGAGCTGAAGCAGGAGGACACACATGCTCAGTTCACATCTACAGCCAGGTCCTCTGTATAGAGATCTCTGAACAGTGTATATCAATGGTGCAACGTCCACCTAATGAATCGGAGCTGGAGGACACACATGCTCGAGTCACTCTACAGCCAGGTCTCTGTTTAGTAGATCTCTGTACAGTGTATAGCAATGAGCACGTCCCCCAAACTGAGCTACTGAGACACACATCTCCAGTCACTCTCCTAAGCCAGGTCTCTGCATAGTGATACTCTGTACAGTGTATAGCAAATGGTGCATGTCCCCCTAATGAGCTGAGCTGGAGGACACACATTCTCGACTCCACTCTCCCTACAGCAGTCTCTGAATAGTGGATCTCTGTACAGTGTAAAGCAATGTGCCACCGTCCCCTTATGACGGCAGCTGGAGGACCACACATGCTCATCACTCTACAGCCAGTATCTGTATAGTGATTCTCTGTACAGTGTATAGCAATGTGCACACCCCCTAATGAGCGGCGGCCGGAGACACACAGCTCAGTCCCTCTACACCAGGTCTCTGCAATAGTGATCTCTGTACAGTGTATAGCAATGTGCACTACCACCTAATGAGCTGAGGCTCGGAGGACACACTGCTTCCTCACTCCCCCTACAGCCAGGACTCAGTATAGTGATCTCCTGTTACAGTGTATAGCAAATGTGCACGTCCCCCAAATGAGCGATGCTGTAGGACTCACAGATCTCAGTCACTCCCCCTACCAGCCATTCCTGAATAGTGATCACTGTACATGTATAGCAAATGTGGCACATCACCAAATAGCTAGGCTGGAGACACACATGCTCAATCACACCCCCCAAACATCCAGGTCCTCTGAATAGTGATCAGTGTACAGTGTAATAGCAATGTCATACCCCCCTTAATGAGTCTGAGGCTGGAAGGACACACATGCTCACTCACTCCCCCACATCAACCTCTGAATAGTGATCTCTGAACAAATGTATACAATATTGCACCGTCCCCCTAATGACTTGAGCTGAGACACACATCCAGTCACTCTACAAGCCAGGTCTTCTGTATAGTGATTCTCTGTACAAGTGTATGCAATGTGCACGTCCCCCTAAATGAGCTGAGGTGGACGGACACACATGCTCAAGTCACTCTACAGCCAGGTCTCTGTTATATGGATCTCTGTACACTGTATACAATTGCAACGTCCCGCAAATGTGCTGAGCTGGATGACACACATCTCAGATCACTCTACAGCCAGGTCTCTTATAGGGATTCTCTGTATAGTTATAGCAATGTGCACCGTCCCCATAATGAGCTGAGGCTGAGACACACATGCTCCGTCACAACTGCGCCCCTACAGCCAGGAGTCTCTGTAAGTGATCTCTCTTACAGCAATGTGCACGACACCTAATGAGCTGAGGCTGAGGACACACATGCTCAGCTCACTCTGCCGCCCAGGTTCTCTGTATAGTGATCTCTGATACAGCAATTGTGCATTCCACCATAATGAGCTTGAGCGGAGAGCACACATGGCTCAGACACAACAGCCAGGACTCTGCAAGTGAAATCTGTACAGTGAATAGCAATGTGCATGTCCCCCAAAGATCTGAGGCAGGAGACACACAAGCTCATCACTTCAACAGCCACGGGTTTCTGTATAGTGGTCTCTGTACAGTGTTAGCAAAGTGCACGTCCCCTAATGAGCTGAGCTGGAGGACACACATGCTCAGTCACTCTACAGCCAGGTCTCTGCATAGTGATATCTATACAGTGTATAGCAATGTGCACGCCCCTAATGAACTGAGGCTGGAGTAACACACAATGCTCTCTCACTCTACAGCCAGGTCTCTGAATAGTGAACTCTATACATTGTATAGCAATGTGCAACAGTCCACCTAATGAGCTGAGGCTGGAGAACACACATCTCAGTCACGCTACACCAGGTCTCTTACAGTGATCACTGACAGTGTATATAATGTGCACGTCCCCCTAATGAGCTAGACTGGAGGACCAACAACATGCTCAGTCACCTACAGCCAGTCTCTGAATAGTGATCTCTGTACATTTAATAGCAATGTGCCACGTCCCCCTAATCGAGCTGAGGCTGAGGGACAACACATGGCTCAGTCACTCTATAGCCATGTCTCTGTAAAGTTTATCTCTGTACTGTGTAAGCAATGTGCACGTCCTCCTATTGATCAAGGCTGGAGGACACACATGCACATCACTGTTACAAGCCAGGTCTCTGTATAGTGATCTAGTACAGTGTAATAGCAATGTGCACAGTCCTCTCGCCCCCGGACTTATGTAGCCCCAGGGTCTGATGGTAGCCCAGGGTCTGATGGTGGCCCTGCCCTGATGGTGGCCCGGGGTCTGATGGTGGTCCTGCCCTGATGGTGGCCCAGGGTCTGATGGTGGTCCTGCTTTAATGTGCCCAGGGTCTGGATGGTTGTCCAGGCCCCTGAGTGTGGCCCCAAGGGACTGATTGTGCCCAGGTCTGATGGTGGCCCAGGGTCTGATTGTGGCCCAGGGTCGATGTGGCCCCGGGCCACCATCGGACCCCGGGCCACCATCAGACCCTGGGCCACCATCAGACCCTGGGCCACCATCAGACCCTGGGCCACAATCAGTCCCTGGGCCACCATCAGACCCCAGGGCCACCATCAGACCCTGGGCCACCATCAGGGCAGGACCACCATCAGACCCCGGACCACCATCAGGGCAGGACCACCATCAGACCCCGGGCCACCAAAGTGCAGGCCAACCATCAACCCTGGGCAAAACCAACAACCCCTGCTACCATAAGTCCCCGGGGCAGAGAGGACGTGCACATTGCTATACACTGTACAGAGATCACTATACAGAGACCTGGCTGTACAGTGACTGAGCATGTGTGTCCTCCACCTCAGCCATAGGAGGACGAGCAACATTGCTATACACTGTACAAGATCACTATACAGAGACCTGGCTATAGAGTGACTGTAGCATGTGTGTCCTCCAGCCTCAGCTCATTAGGGGGACATGTACATTGCTATACACTGTATCAGAGATCATATCCAGAGACCTGCTGTAGAAGTGGAACTGAGCATGTGTGTCCTCCAGTCTCAGCTATTAGGGGGACTTGCACATTACTATGACACTGTACAGATGCTCACTGGTACAGAGACCTGGCTGAAGATGCCTGATCATTGTTCTCCACCTCACTCATAGGATGACGTCACATTGCAATACACTGTAAAGAGATCACTATACAAGACTGGCTGTAGATACTGAGCTGTGTGTCCACAGCCTCAGTTCATTAGGGGACGTTCACAAGCTAAACACTGTATAGAAATCACAATGCAGAGACCTGGCTTGTAGAGTACTGAGCATGTGTGTTCCTCCAGCCTCAGCTCATTAGGGACTGCACATTGCTATACACTGTACAGATACCAATATACAGAAACCTGGCTGGTAGAGTGACTGAGCATGTGTTGTCCACCACCTCAGCCTCATTAGGGGACCTCACAATGCTAATACACTGTACAAGATATCCTATGCAGAGACTAACCTGGCTGTAGAGTGACTGAGCATGTTGGTGCTCACCAGCTCACTCATTAGTGACATCACATTGCTGTACAGATATCACTATACAGAGACCTGCCGCAGAGTGACTGGAGCATGTGTGTCCTCCAGCCCAGCTCATAGGGACGTGCACATGCATACAGAGATCACTATACAGAGACCCTGGCTGTAGGGTCATGACTAGATCATGTGTGTCCTCCAGCCTCAGATCATTATGGGGACGTGCACATTGCTTATAACACTAAACAGAGATCCCTATACAGAGACCTTGCTGTAGAGTGACTGAGCATGTGTGTCCTCCAGCCCTCAGCACATGAGCGGGACTGACATTGCAATCACTGTACAAGATCACATACAGAGACCAGGCTGAAGAGTGACTGAGCATGTGTGTCCTCCAGCGCTCGCTCATTAGGGGGACGTGCACATAGCCATACACTGTACAGAGATCACTAATACAAGACCTGGCTGTAGAGTGACTGAGCAGTGTGGTCATCCAGCCTCAGCTCATTAGAGGGGACTGCACATTGCTATACCATTTACAGAGATCACAATACAGAGACTGGCTGTAGGGGAGTTGACTGAGCATGGATAGACACCCTCCAGCCTCAGCTCATAGGAAAGGCCATGCACATTGGTATACACTGAACACAGATCACTATACAGAGACCTGGATGTAGGGTGAGTGATGGAGCATGTGTGTCCTCCAGCCTCAGCTCATTAGGGATGTGCACATTGCTATAACACTGTACAGTGAACACTATACAGACACCTGGCTGTAGTGTAGTGACTGGCATGTGTGTCCTCCAAGCATCAGCTCATTAGGGGGACGAGCACAATTCAATACACTGTACAATATCACTATACAGAACCTGGCTGTAGTGGAGTGACTGAGCATGTGTGACTCCATCCTCAGCTCATTAGGTGGACGTGCCATTGCTATACACTGAACAGAGATCACATGCAGAGACCATGGCTGTATAAGTGACTGAGCATGTTTGTCTCCGGCCTCCGCTCATTAGGGACTGCACATTGCTATACACTGTACAGAGATCACTATACAGATACCTGGCCTGTAAGAGTGTACTTGAGCATGTGTGTCCTCCAGCCTCCGCTCATAAGGGACGTGCACATTGCTATACACTGTACAGAGATTCACTAACAGAGAACTGGCTTAGGGAGAGTGACAGAGCAATGTGTGTCCTCCAGCCTCAGCTCATAAGGGGGACATGCACATTGCTAATAACACTGTACAGAGATCACTAAGCAGAGACCTGCCTGTAGGAGAGTGGACTGAGCAATGTGTGTCCTCAGCCTCAAGCTCGTAGGGGACGTGCAACATTGCTATACACTGTACAGAGATAACTATAGCAAGACCTGGCTGAAGAGTGACTGAGCATGTGTGTCCCTCCATCCTCCGTTCCAATAGGTGGACGTGCACATTGATATACACAGATACAGAGATCACTATACAGATATCTGGCTGTAGAGTGACTGAGCATGTGTGTCCTCCACTTCAGCTCATTAGGGTACGGCCCATGCTATACACTGTACAGAGATTAATATGCAGCGACCAGGCCTGTAGGGGGAGTGACAGAGCATGTTGTACTCCAGCCTCATCTCATTAGGTGGACATTGCACATGCTTAACAACAGTACAGCTGATCACTATGCAGAGACCTGTCTGAATAGTTGACTGACATGTGTGTCCACCAGCCTCAGCTCATAAGGGGGACGTGCACCTGCAAGCACTGTAACAGAGATCACTATACAGAGACCTGGCAGTATAGTGACTGATCATGTTGTGTCCCTCCATCCCTAGCACATAAGGGACAAGCACAAATGCTATACACTGTACAGAACACTGTTCGAGACCTGCTTGTAGAGTGAACTAAGCTGTGTGTCCTCCACCTCAGTCATTAGGGGACGTGCACATTGCTAAACACTGTACAAGATCACTATACAGAGATCGCTTGGCTGTAGATGACGTCATTTGTGTCCTCCAGCCTCAGCTCATTCAGTGGATGTGCACAATTGCTATACACTGTACAGAGATCACTATGCATAGACCGGCAGTAAGATGACTGAGCATGTTGTGTCCTCTCAGCCTCAGCTCATTAGGTGTTTGCACATGCTATACACTGTACAGAAATCACTAATACAGAGACCTGGCTGTAGGAGGAGTGACTGAGCATTTGTTGTCCAACCAGCCTCAGCTCAGTAGGTGACGTGCACTATTTGCAATACACTATACAGAGACACTAAACAGAGACCTGGCCTGTGAGAGTGACTTAGCATTGTGGCCCCCAGCCTCAGCTCTTAGGACGTGCACATTGTTATTACACTGTACAGAGATTATTATAACAGAGACGGGCTGTAGAGGAGTAAACTGAGCATGTTTGTCCTCCATCCCTCCGCTCATTAGGTGGACATGCACATTGCAATACAATGTACAGAGATCCCTATACAAAGACCTGGCTGTGGGAGCAATGACTGAGCATGTTGTGTCCACCAGCCCTCATTCATTAGGGGACGGCACATGCTATCACAATGTACAAATCATCTATGCAGAGACCTGGCTGTAGAGTGACTGACATGTGTGTTCTCCAGCCCTCAGCTCATAGCGGGACGTGCCATTGTATACACTGAACAGAGATCGACTATACAGAGACCTACTGTAGAGTGACTGAGCAATGTGAGTCCTCCAGCCTCAGCTCATTATGATGGACATGCACATTGCTATAACACTTACAGAGATCACTAAGCAGAGACCTGACTGTAGGGGAGTAACTGACATGTATGTCCTCCAGCCTCAGTTCAATAGGTGGAAATGTGCCACATAGCAATACACAGTACAGAATCACTAAACAGAGACTGGCTGTAGGAGGAGTGACTGAGCATGTGTGTCCTCCAGCCTCACTCATTAGGTGGACGTGAACATTGCTATAGACACGTACAAGATCGACTATACAAGAGACCTGGCTGAAGAGTGACTGAGCATTGTGTCCTCCAGCTCCGCTCATAAGGGGACGTGCACATTGCTATACACAGTAAAGAGATGACTATGCAGAACCTGGCTGTAGGGGGAGTGACTGAGCATGTGGTGTCCTCCACCTCAGCTCATTAGTGACATGCACATTGCTATACACTGTACAGAGATACTATGCAAGACCTGGCTGTAGAGAGACTGAGCATGTGTGTCCTTCCAGCCTCAGCTCATTAGGGGACGTGCACATGCTATACACTGTACAGAGATCACTATACAGAGACCTAGCTGTATGAGTGACTGAGCCTTGTGTCCTCCACCTCAGCTCATTAGGTGGAACATGCACATTGCGATACACTGTACAGAGATCACTATTCAGAGACCTGGCTGTATGGAGTGACTGAGCATGTGTGTCCTCCACCTCAGCTCATAGGGGACGTGCACATTGCTATACACTGTACAGAATCACTATCAGAGAACTGTCTGTAGAGAGTGACTGAGCATGTGTGTCCTCCAACCTCAACACATAAGGGACGTGCCACATTGCTATACACTGTACATAGATCACTATAAAGATACCTGCTGTATAGAGACATGAGCATGTGGTCCCTCCAGCCTCAGCACATAATAGACGTGCACATGCTATACACTGAACAAGATCACATCAGAGACTGTGCTAGTAGAGTGACTGAGCATGTGTGTCCACCAGCCACATCAATCATTAGGAGGACTGCACATTGCTATAGTCGCACGAACAGAGATCACTATGCAGCAGACCTGGCTGTAGAGTGACTGACAATGGTGTGTCCTCCAGCCTCAGTTCATTAGGTGGATGTGCACATAGTCTATACACTTAACAGAGATCACTATACAAGAGACCAGGCTGTAGAGTGACTGAGCATGTTGTCCTCCAGCCTCAGCTCATTAGGGACGTGCACATTGCTATAACACTGTACAGAGATCACGATACAGAGACCAAGACTGAAGAGTGACTGAGCATGTTGTGTCCTCCAGCCTCAGCTCATTAGGGGGACGTGACATTGCTAAACACGTACAAGATCACTATACAGAGACCTATCAGTAGAGTGACCTGAGCAATTGTGTCCCACCAGCCTCAGCTCATTAGGTGGACATGACATTGCTAATACACTGGAACAGAGATCACTATGCAGAGACCTGCTGTATGGGAGTAATTGACATGATTAGTCTCCTCCAGCCTCAGCTCATTAGGGGACGTGCACATTGCTATAGCACTGTACAGAGACACTATGCAGATACCTGGCTGTATAGTGACAGCGCATGTGTTGTCCTCCCCAGCCTCAAGCTCAATAGGAGTACTGGCACAAAGCTATACACAGTACATAGATCACAATACAGAGACCTGCCAGTAGGAGAGTGACATGAGCATGTTGGTCTCCAGCCTCAGCTCATTAGGAGACGTGCACATGCTAAATACCCTGTACAGAGATCACTATACGGAGACCAGGCTGTAGAGTGCCTGAGCAATGTGAGACCTCCACCTCAGTGTAACGACTTGGTATTGATCCACAGACACCGCAGTCGATTATCTAAGCCACGCCAGGAACTGAAACAAGAAGCCCCCGTTTTCACCAGAGCCCGCCGCAAAGCGGATGACTTGCGCGGCTTGAGGCTACCATCGTCCCCCCTACGTGACTTGCCGCGGCGCGCAGCCCCAAGGTGCAGCAGGTACAAAAACGTAATCCAAGAATCGTATGGTGCAGGCATAAGGTCAGGCAGCGAATGTTCGTGGACAGGACAGGCGAAAGGTCAGCAGGCGCAGAGGTTCGAGTCGATAAACGTAGCAAGGTCTGGTAGCGACTGCAAGGCCTAATAGACTACCAGTAACGCTTTCTCAAAGGCACGGGGCAACAAAGATCCTGCGTGTAATGACGTTGGACTTAAACTTAAATAGAGACAGCGCCCGTAAAAGCCAATACCGGCGCACAGTCCCTTTAAATTTACATGACACGAAGCGCCTCGCGCGCGCTAGGGGGCGCGCACGCGCACTACCGGCCATCAGGGGACGCGAGCGAACGGAGGCGCGGTCAGGTGAGGAGACGGGACGGATTCCGCCACGGGCGGCAGTGGACCCGCGGCGCACCCGTCCCCGCCGGGGACCTGCCGCGGGGGACACGGGTGGCGACCCAGCGGGTCCGTGACCGGACTGCGTGGCGGGGGGAGCGGCGCCGGGGCCCGCGCGCAACCCTTACAGTACCCCCCCCCCCTTCCTTTAGACCCCCCTCTTTTTAGACGCCAGAAACCTGAGGAGAGGTTACGATTCAGGATGTATGCATTCTTGCTTCCCAGGACCTCTCCTCGGCCGAAGCCCTTCCAATCTACGAAAACAGCGCTTCCCTCTGACCGTCTTCATCTTCCAAGATGTCCTTTACCTCAAAGAATGTCGGCGGACTTGCTACAGGGAAAGGAGTTAATTCCAGAGAGAGAATGGTTCAGAACCAGCGGCTTAAGGAGGGAGACATGGAAAGCGTTATGGGAATCCGGAGAATGGAGGCAGGGAGAAGCTTAGTACGTCACCGGGTTCAACTGCCGGAAGAACCTTGAAGGGTCCGAGGGAAACGATGGCCCAATTTGAGACAAGGAACCCTCAGGCGCACGTAACCTTTGAGGAAGCCAACTTTGTCCCTGGGAGATGTTTGGGCGGGTCCTTCTCCTCTTATCACCTGAGTCTTCATACGGGCAGAGGCCGAAGTATGGAACGTCGTCGACTCCTCCATATGGCCTTGATAACCCGAACTTGGTCGTTTGACAGCGGGCACCCCCGAATTAGTGGGCCAGGGGAGGGGGGGGTGCGGATGGCTGCCATAGACACAAAGAATGGAGCGACGCCGCTGCCTCCGAAACGCGATTGTTTTTACGAGAAATGCGGCCCAAGGAGTAGCTCGGCCCATTGACCTGACGTCCAGAAACAAAGTGACGTTAGGTATTCCCCCAGAATCTGGTTCACCCCTCCACCTGCCCACTGGATTGAGGGTGATATGCTGACGAAAAGTCCAGTTTGACTTGCAGACGGGAGCATAGTCCACGCCAAATCTGGAAACAAATTGACACCGCGTCCCGAGACAATGTGTGAAGTAACCCATGTAGTCGAAACATGTCGGAAGACTGATTGCTAATTGTGGAGGCAGACGCAGCCGGGAGAGGTACGAAGTGGGACATCTTTGAGAACCGGTCGGTAACCACCCAATGACCGAATTTCCCAGGAGCGGCCCGAAGATCAGTGATGAAAACCATGGCTATGTGCGTCCAGGAATCTCAGGCACGGGCTGAGATGCGGAGACCGGCCTCCTCTTGCGTGGACCTTGTTTCCGAGCACATGTTAACAGGCGAGCGTCGAAGTCGCCTTGACATCCTGGCCAGGGTAGCCACCAGTAGTGCCGTGAGATCAAGCGTAGGACATCCGGCTCCGGAATGACCAGCCAAGAGAGAGCTATGGCACCCATTCCAACACCTTTCTTCCTGTGCGGCGGCACGAAGGTCGTTGCCAGTAGGACGTTCAGAGATCTGCGGAGCCACGAGAACCAACCGTTCGGAGAGAAATTATGTTGATTTGACACGGTTCATCACCGTTCCCGCAAGTCCGAGGCACGGAGAGGGCGTCGGCCTTGAAGTTTTTCTCAGCAGGTCGGAAAGTATGTGAAATCGAAGCTGAGAAAAAGAGAGACCATCGGCTTGGCAGGATTCAAAACGCTGGCCCGTCCTGTAGATACAGTAAATCATATGGTCCGGTAAAAATTGTCATAGGAAGCGATCCCCCTCCCAGCAGAAGTCGCCACCCTCCACGGCGCTAACTTGATGGCCAAGAGTTCCCGGTCCCCAATGGCATAGTTCCGCTCCGCCGCGAAAAAGGTCTTAGAGAAGAACCCACATGTGATAAATCTTGCCCTAGGGCCTTCTGTGTGAGGACTGCCCTGCCCCCACAAAAAGGCATCCCCCTCCAAGGAAAACGGCTTCACGAACAGGCCGGACCAGAACATGTGTCATAGGAGAAGTCATTTTTCAACCAACAAACGCCTTCACAGCTTCAGGAGACCAGCATCACGGTTCGCGTCTTCCTAGTAGCACGAAAGGAGGCCACCAAGGAGGAGAAGTGGGGAATAAATTGGCGGTAATAATTCGCGAAAGCCCAGAAGCCGCTGGATTGGCCCGAAGACCGACAGGACGAGCCATTGCAGTACCGCAAGAGTTTAGCTGGGACCAAGCTTCAGGCCCTTGGCTGAGACGATAAACCCGAGAAGGGTAGGCTGTGTCTATGGAATGAACATAACCCCAGCTTGGCGTACAGACATTGCTGCGTAGACGTCGCAGAACCCTGGCGCATCTTGGTTCGGTGCGTCTGAAGATCGGGGAGAAAATTAGGATGTCATCAAGTACACATACAACACAGGTGACATGAGATCCCGGAAGACTTCGTTCACAAATTCTTGAAACACTCTGGAGCATTGCAGAGCCCCACAGGCATTACGAATATTCAAAATGTCCATCCGGTATTAAACCCGTCTTCCACTCGTCCCCTACCCGAATTCTGATGATGTTGGTAGGCGCCTCGCAGGCCCAATTTGGAAAACACTTAGCCCCCTTGAAGGCGGACAAAAGTTCTGCCGATCAGCGGGAGAGGATACGGTTTTAAACGGTGATTTTATTGAGTCCCGGAAGTCACTACACGGAACGAGTACCAACCTCTTCCTGTACGAAGAAAAAACCCGGCTCCGCTGGATGAGGACTTACTGAGAAACCCTTTCTGCAAGTTCCTCATGTTAGTAGCCGACATGGCCTGATCTCCGGTACAGAAAGCGGTATACCCTTCCCGGGGCGGACGGTTCCTGGAAGAAGGTCAATGGGGCATCGTAGGCCGAGTGGTCAGCGTAATCGGCTCCCTACACGGAGAATACGTCCCCCAAAGTCCTGGTACTCAGCTGGTAGAACGCTGGCAGGAGCTCGGCTAGCGGTGCGGAAAGTGGTAGAGGCACCGGGCGGGTACCTCCAAGCAGAGGTTTTCTGGCATTCTGGACCCCACGCAGGAACACACCAGTCTTCAATCCAGCGTAGGGGCGTGTCGTTTGCAGCCTAGGGAAGCCCCAAGAGATCGCCGAGGAAGCACGGACATACGTGGACCTGATCTTTCTCCTTATGTAGAGCCCCCACCCGAGAGTCACTGGCCCGGTTATATACTGGAAGGATCAGTGGAGGAGTTTCTCCCAAGGGAATAGGGAACAAAAAAAAAAACCTAAAACCGAGGAAATCAGCAAAGGTTTTTCCAGGCGAACTAACAGGCACGCGGTACCGGGATACCAGAGAGGCATGGATAAAGTTCCCGGCATGACCCCGAGCCAGGAAGGCAGAACTCCGGAAACGAAGAACCAGCGTCAGTCCTTCACCTCCACTGGCATCTATCAAACGTGGAGCGGGAGGAACAGCACCTAGAGCCGCCTCTCCCACGGCACCTAGGTGAAGCATATCCCCGACGCTGAGATTGAAGCAGCCACTCTTCTTGGCGAAGCTCCCCATCTTATCAGTGAACCTGAATATCGGTGCGATTGGCAAGGAGAAATAGTTTCGTATCAGGAGGACGGGAGTTCTCTTGCTGCCAAAGCGACTTTTACCCAGCAGGACAGACCCTTTTTGAAGATGTCGCAGAGGTCAGCATCGTTCCACGCGAGCTCCGAAGCCAGGATACTGAATTGAACCGCATAGTCCAACCCACAGGATCCGCCTGACGAAGGCCCAAGAGGGCAGACTCAGCAGAGGAAGCACCGCCGGCTCCAAAAAACGAGCGGAATACCCTGGAGGGAAGATCTGTAGGTCCGCAGTCCACAGGGTCGTTCCTGTCCCAGAGGGGGTTGCCCAAAGCAAGGTGCCTTCCCGGAAAGTAGCTCACCACGAAGGCCAACTTTAGACCTCTCCGAAGGAAACTGGTCCGCCATCAGCTCCACGTGCATAGAGCACTGCGTAATGACACCCCGGCAGAGCTGGGGGTCCCCGGCCAAAGCTGAGGTAGAGGGAGCCGAAGCTTGGTCCCACGGTGGGCCCAAAGGAACTGCAGATGTAGAATGAGCCACAGACGGAGGCGGCTGCGGGGATGCAGCGCTGAAGCATCATGCCGAGAGCTGGCCCAACAGCTGACCTAGTTGTGCGATTTGTTGCGTTTGCTGGGCAACACCGTCGTTAATATCTGAGATGCTTGGCAGGGGCCACTTGGCGGATCCATGGCTGGATCTTACTGTAGCGGACTGGTAAGTGGATCCAAAAACAGGACCACCTCAGGCGATGGATAGCTAAGCCACGCCATGGAAAGGATCTAAGTACCCCCGGTTTTCACCAGAGCCCGCCGCAAAGCGGGAAGGACTTGCTGCGGCTTGAGGCAACCAGGTCGTCCCCCTGACGTGACTTCCTGCGGCGCATCCAGGTGCATCGAGGTACAAAAACGAAATCCAAGAATCGAAGTGGGCTGGCAGGCAGTATGGTCCAGGGCAGCGGCAAAGTTCGTGGGTCGAGGACAGGCATAGGTCAGGCAGCGGCAGAGGTTCGAGTCGAGAAACGTAGCAAGGTTGGAACACCGGCAAGGCTAATAGACTAACAGGAACGCTTTCTCAAAGCACGGGGCAACAAAGATCCAGCGGGGAAGTGACCGTTGACTAAACTTAAATATAGACGCGCCCGGTAAATAGCCATTACCGGCGCACTGTCCCATTAAATTTACATGAACGATCGCGCGGCCGGTAGGGGGCGCGCTGCGCACTCGGCCAGCAGGGGACCGGGGAGGGCGAAGGGAGGCGGTCGGGTGAGGAGCGGGACGGATCGCCCGGGCGGCAGTGGGACCCGCGGGGGGCACCCGTCCCGCCGGGGACCCCCCCGCGGGGCCCGGGGTGGCACCCCCGGTCCTTTCCGGACCGGGCGAAACCCGTTACACTCCCATTGTTTCCCCCACTAATTTAATTTTTGAATTTGCGTATCTGAAAAAAAAAATGGAGTTTTTTTGTCACCTCTGGGTCTTGGTGGTGGTTTTGATTTTCCTTCCTGGGTCGGATACCAAAGTAAGGGCTAAAATTTTTGCTCCTGAGGGGAGGGTGTTCTTGAGAAAAAATTGCCTCCAGAGTTGTGGGCGTGACCATTGACATGATCTTGCTGCCTCTATTGCGAAAACTCAGGATTTGGGGACCTAATAACACCTTGCTATGATGACTGCTGACCCTTCTAACCCTGTTTCCCATAGGGGACGAAGACGGGACTTGACACCTGCTGAGCGGTCCCACTGCACAGTCTCCTGTGGGGACTCAGAAGTAAAGGATAAACAACTGTGCACAGTCTGGACCCCGGGGTCCTCTGAACCTGGTTAAAACCCAAGATACAACACCTATGTTTTAAAAAAGGGCCAAACCACATAACAAGTAACCTAGAAAGGTCTCAGAAAAGAAAAAAATAAACACTTATAGCCAAAAGACCCTACTAGAGAAATAAAAAATATATATTTATTCAATAAATAATAGAAAAACAAAACCCAAAAATGCACAAAATTTAAAAATAGTGGCAATGAATAAGCCCCAAAAAAGGCACGTCCCCATAACCCCAATAACCAAAAGTTTTTGGTCAACAAAAAAAATGTTCGGTGTTTCTCAGAGTATAAAGTGTTGTACGTACTAAAACCCGCCTCTTAAGGGTTCCTTGGGGAAATTTGCCCTGCGTTTAGCATGCGGTCCCTCTCACCCCTGATGAACCCTATAGATCGTTTTTGTGGGAAACGCTCGGGTCTGAACAAACCAGGGTTTTGAATCAATGACACAACAGAATGTTTTGTTGTTTTTTTTTGTGCTTTTGACTAAAAGAATGATTTTATGTGGATAGAATTGTCTCTCCTAGAGTGTCTATAGCACATATGGGAGTCTTGCTGATATCCTTTTAGGAATTGCTTTAATGGGGGTGTCTGACCTAGGGTGCACTTCAATAGGTTGGGCCGCTCCTGTTGGGGCGACTACTTTCCGCCGAAGGGGGCGATTTTCACCCTTGAGGTCGTACTACCTTATTGGATATCTAGATTTAGAGAAACTAGCATCTCTCCCTCTCTAGGAGAACAAATTTTGGTGTTTATGCTGTGGGTCCTCCATTTTGGAAGGGCACTCTTTTAATGTATATCAAGTAAAAGTTATTTTTTAATTGGGTTTTTTTCTTCACTGTGAATTTTGCGATTCCATCTACTAAGCCCTTCCAGGTCTAGTGAATCTATTGAGTGTCCAGAGGCCCCTTATAAAAGGGGGGTGGTGGTACTGTCATGACCATACCTATTCAGGCTGCAGCGCAGTCCTCAGTCCGCAAGGTACAGCAGAGATTGTGCTTTTGGCCACGTTTTATACCTGTATTGTGCATGTTCTCTGCACTGTCTAAACCGGGCTGATTTTGTTCTGACGGGGTTTTGGGATTGACAGTTTTTGCCACACCAGACTGGTTCTCTGCGAAGCCCTAGGGCAGGACGGGGAGATCAGTCTGTTTAAATGGTGAGTGACAGCTGCCTGCACCACTACCTGTCTGGCCTGTTTGTCTGTGTGGGCTGGTTTCAGAGGGCCGATCCAATCACAGCCTGGATGGGTTTACTCTGACATCCCTCACATAGACCACTTCTGCTCAACAGTGCACTTGGGTTGTCTTTTGGTTTTCTGTATTCTGACTTTGTGCCCACCTCTTTGACATACATTTTTTGCCTTTCTATTCTATTCTGCTATCTCTGGTTCTAAACCCATTTTCACCTGACCCTTCTTCATTGTGTTTGTCTGTCTTTTCTGTTCAGTGTTCGCATATTTTTAGGGTAGGAACTGCCGCCCAGTTGTCGCTGACCTCTTAGGGTTGGTCGGCAAGCAAGCAGGGATAGCCTTTGGGGACTTAATGATAAGGTTGCACTGTCTGCCTGTCCCTATCTATGTGTTCTCTCCGGGTCCCTAACAAATTAACTTTCGGGGAGTATGGTGGTAATTTAATTTCAGGAGGTACAATTGTATATTATAATTATTTTTAAAGAGGTACAGTTTGTGATACAATATCTGGGGATACTGTGTGATATAATCAAGTGTCCCTCCTAAAATTTAAATTTTTGGGGGGGTACAGTGCGTAATTAAGGGATTACAATGCATAATATAATTAATTAAGTGGGTACAGTGTGGAAGATTTTTTGTTGCTGCGATGGGATTAGGTGCTTCTTTTGGGGTTTAGGGAGGGGGGGGGGGGGGGGCAATTAACGCCACATTTGCTGCATTGTGTGGCACTATTTTCTTGAAAATATGTGGAGGCTATGCTGTATGTGCACTATTTGGGTTTAAGTACCTGTGCTGCTGATTCTCCTGTTTATCAAGTCACTTACCATTGTAAACTATATGGTTATATAATTGTAAATCAATAAGCATTTTCTACTTTATCCTGTATTGCTAGTATACATTGCAGCTATTTAACAATCTCACTAATTTTAGCTGCACTTTACTTGAAAATTATGCTTTAACATATGGACACAACCTCAAATTCTAGCACTCTGAGCAGAAAACACATTGTGTGAGGACAGCCTTAGGCTATGTTCACATGGCTTATTTGGGCACGTATTTCAGCCCGTAATTCGCGGCGTACTGCGTGAATTACGGGCTGAAATACGGCCCAGTCATTACGGTAATCCAGAGTTCTCACAGAGAACTATGGATTACGTCTCCTCTCCCCGCTCGGAGAATCCGCCGAGCGGGGAGATAAGTGACACGTCATTTACTAGTGGCGTATACGCGCCGCTAGTAATGATAGTCTATAGATAGTCTATAGTCATAGAAGATGTACTCCTCAGGCAAATAGATGAGGCGGCTAATCAGAATGAGGTTATTATTATGGGCGACTTTAACTATCCACACATCAATTGGGAATCTGAAACCTGTAGCTCTCACAAAGGAAACAAAGGGTTTTTGTCAATAACTAATAATAATTACCTTTGCCAAATGGTGCAAGAACCGACTAGAGGAAAGCCCTTCTAGAATTTAATATTGACTAATAAGACCTGACAAGTAACAAAAGGTTTCAGGTTGAGGGGCACCTGGGAAATAGTGACCATAATATAATACATTTCCGTTTATCCTTCAATAGACTTTATTGTCAAGGAGCCCAAAAAATGAATTTAGGAAGGTTAAATTTTATTCTGCTAGGGAGGCCCAAAAAACCTTTTGACGGGGCAATGTGTTTTAAATATGGAACTAATAATAAATGGGAATTTTTAAAAAATCCCTGGGTACCACTGTGAAGGTACATCCCTTATGGTATAAAATAATTAAAAAACGGGGAAAAACCCAATGGGATAACAGAGATGTAAAAGAGGCAATAAAAAAAAAAAAAGAAAGCGTTTCACCTACAAAAAAGGGGGGTATAAGAGGCACAAGCACTTAGGGAAAAAAAAAAAGTGTGTAAAATAAAGAAAAGGAACAAAGCTGGAGACGGGGAAAAAGTACACCATAGAAAGTAAAAATAACCCCAAAATATTTTTTTTAAATATATAAATTAAAAAATTAAAACGAAAAAATTGGCCCCTTTTGGGAAAAAAACTGGGGGAGAGACAGTAAGGGCGTGAGAAAAAAACAAACCTATTAAACACTTTTTTCTCCACTGATTTACGAGGGATGACTTCCTGTTGAACGAGGGATGAGGGGAAACTCCAAAATTTAAAATTTCTTTTTTACCCAAGAAGAATCAGCTCCGTCTTAAGAAGATTAAAATAGACAAAATCCCCCGGTCCAATGGCCCTACACCCCCTGTCTAAAAGGGGTTAAGTGATGTATGATAGGCCCCCCATTTTTTAATATTTATGGACTGTTTAAAAACGGGATATGTCCCAAAGGGTTGGCGCATAGCAAATGTTGCCAATATTTAAAAAGGGGTCAAAAAATGATCCAGGAAATATAGGCCCCGGGAGTTTTTTAAACCCCTGTTGTGGTTTTAAAATGTTTGAAGGTTTTCTCAGAGATGCTATTCTGGAGTTTCTCCTGAAAATAAATGTTAACGCCGTTTCCGCAGGGTTTTTCAAGGATCGGTCCCGTCAAATAATCTCATAATTCTATGAGGAAAGTCAGTGCAGACTGGATCGGGGTAGGCACTGGATGTCATATATCTAATTTTTTTAAACATTTGATACGTTTTCCCCATTTAAAAAGGGTTTGGGAAGTAAATGAGAAGCTTGGATGGGGGAAAAGTGGCAAGTGGGTAAGCAATGGCTCACTGAAGAAAACAAAGGGTAGTAATTAACGGTACTACTTGACTGGATTGTGTTTTCAGTGGGTACCACAAAGGCATATTGGGCCCTATCCCTTCAACTTTCATTAACGATCTTACAAATGGATTGCACGAGAATACGATTTTTGCAGACGATACAACTCTGTAAAGAAACAACACAATAGAGGATAATGTTTATTACAAAGGGGTTTGGGAAAAGTTGGAGGCCCCGGGGGGGGAAATGGCTGTGGGATTAACAAGATAAATGCAAGGTTATGCACAGGGGGGAAAAATCCATTACATGACCACATGTTAAAGGGAAAAAAAGGCTGGGTAAAAGTGCAGGAAAAAGGATTGGGAATCCTGGTGGACAGTAAACTTAAATTGTAGCCAGCCAGTGTCAGACACACTGCCAAGGCAAATAGGATCGGGGGTGCAGAAAAAGGGGCATAGAGGCACATGATGAGAACATTATTCTCCCATTATACAAGCACGGTTTAGACCACACATGGAATATTTTTTCAGTTTTTGGGCACCATGCACAGGAAAGAATTGAGAGCTTGAACAGGGACAAAAGGGAGGGAACAAAAATAATAAAAGAATTTGGGGGGACTACAGTACCCAGAAAGATTTGCAAGATTGGGTTATTTAGTTTAAAAAAGACGGTTCGGGGGGACATAATAAATATTTTTAAATACATCAAAGGTCAATATAAGATCCTCCCAAGATTTATTTTTATACCCAGGACGTATCTAGAAAAAGGGGGAATCCCCTAGTCTTGAGGAACGAAAATTTCTACATAAACATAGAAAAGGGGTTCTTTAATGAAGAGCATGAGACTGGGAACTCTCTGCCAGAGGGAAATTTTTCATGGGGAATTACTAACAGAGTTTAAAAAGGGTTTGGTGCATTTTTTGGGAAAATAATATAACAATTTTTTGTTCAGGATTTGGAGAGGGGTCATTGATCCGGGATTTTTCCGTTTTCCAGATTGGGTCGGGAAGGGAAATTTTTTCCTAAAAAGGGACAATTCTTTACCTCATTGGGGTTTTTTGCCTTCCCCTGGATCAACACCTTAGCAAACAGGCTGAATGGATGGAGTCTCGCTTTTTTTTCGGGCCTTACAAACTATGAAACTATGAAACTATGGGCCGGCGAGATCTGCATTTTTACGGATTTTGCCGCAAATAAAAGTTATCTCGCGTTTGTCGCCAAAAATACATTTAACAGATTTTGGCGCTAAGATCTGCATTTTTATTAATTTAGGCACTAAAGTCCATTTTTTAATGGATTTTGGTGCTAAAATCTGCATTTTGTTTTAAA
>JAODAL010049168.1:0-28383 GCA_025379985.1 Phyllomedusa bahiana
AAAACCCTCCTCACCTATTTGCCGCCCCCACGCTTGTATCTGACCAAATAGATTATCTGGTCTTTTCAGACACAGGACATGTTTCCGTAACCCATTCTTTAGTCTCCCCTGTTTTCCCGTAAATGTTTGCGGCTTTTTTGTGCAAAATCGTTAGAAGGGCTTCCTTTGGTATGACGACAATTTTGAAGGTGTGGATAGGGTTTTTGGACTAAAAAGCTGCCCCCTCACCTTTTAAGGGCTACAGAAAATGGGGCGACTGTTTATGTTTTTTGAAAAGACAATTCTGGATATGTTTGTGAGCATTTGCACTAATTCTTTGGTCGCCCAGGAAAGGGGCCCCTGTTCTGAGTGGAATCTGTCTTTTTTAAACCCACTTTTATAGTCTTGGCCACCATGCTGAAGTCAGTTTCAGGGTGTGGAAATCTTTTATGCGGACCATTTTATGAAGAGTAAAATTTTTTTTCAGACCTCATGTTTGCTTGTGTTATGTTGAACTTCCGTGACCTGTTGGGGGTGTGAGAGCGAAAACATAAAATTTAAAAACCCCTGCCCCCTATTACAATGAGACCTTATAACATAATGATAATGGACATGGGGGGAAAAAAAAAAAAATTTGGGGGCCTATGTGTCTTTTTTACTTAGGGGTTTTTTACTCATTTTGTTGCTAGTGGTTGACCATTGAGGGCTGTGTGGGTTTTTTTGGGGGCAGACCACATTTACATGTTATAAAAGCTGTACATGACTACTTTAATTGTTTAAAATGTATAAGTGTATTGTTGCCCCATGAAAGGTTTTTACAATTTTAAAAAATGTGAGGGGTGTATAATTTTGTGAAAAAAGTATATATATGTCCAATGATACATGTGTCCTCTTTCGCATTTCAGATGAACCGAACATTTTACTGTTCATTCGAGTAAAGTAGTAGTTCTAGCTTGAACGCCTTTTTTTTCTTTTCAGTGGCTTTTTGCCCTTTTCCGACCAAAATCGCTTTTTGATTTTTGCCGACAAAAATCAGGCAGAGCACAGAGAAGTGTCAAAAAGTCCGTGGGTGAGGACTCTCATTGGCTTTTAAATTTTCCATGACCCTGTTATTTATATTTCATGTATTGCCTTTTAAATGCCATTTTAGACGTCTGTCTGTTAAAGATGCTTTAGTTAGTTTGTGCATTTTCCTCCATAGCATAATATTTAGGGAGTTGGGATTGCTGGCTGATCTTTCCCACCCCAAAAACTGTAATTTAGCGCATTTGCGGTCCCTAACCCCTAATTCATATACATGGTTATATTATACAGAGTGCTTGGATTTGTAAAATAATAGTGCCCAAAAGTTTGTTTTTTCAGTTTTGGGGGGGTTCACTTAATGTTAAAACCCAAAAACCCCTCCCCCAAATCCCCTATGTGTAAAAGGGGGTTTTTGGGGCCCCCCTCAGGATGGGGCCTATATTAGCTGTTCCATGCCCCCCTTTGCTACGCCCCGTTGAAGCTGTCCTATGTTTTAGTTAGCCATTGAAATGATTTAAGTTTTTTTCCCCTCTAATTTTTTTTCTGTCACTCTGACCCAAAATTTTTTCCACTAATTTGTTCCCCCGTATTCTTTTTATGTTATGGATGGTAATTTCGCTTCCCCTCCCCTGTATAGGTAAAAAAAATGAACCAAAAATTTTTTCCCCTGGCTTTAATGGGGTTGATTCAAAATAAAATTAAAAAACCAAAAACTCACAAAAGTTCGAGGTTCTTAAATCGAATTTAAAACTTTTTACGGGGTTTTTTTAACGCTAATCTTGAATAAAATCTAAATTTTATTGAAGTGCTGGATTTCCCATCTAACTTTCATATTATTGAACTGCTGTGAAAGTCAAAAACTTGCAATGACTATATTTATTTGAGTAATATCAAAAATCAAACCTAAAATATAACTTGATTCACTTCAATAGATAAAAAAGGGATAAACTCCACAAACTTCCTTTAAATGAAATACTTCAAATACATTACAATAAGATAAGAAATAGATATGCACAGGCACAAATAACACACAAATACTATGGGCAACATGTCCGAAAATCCGGTAGATTTTAGGAGCATTAAATCAGTGTAAAGTGCGCCTGAGGGTACGATGCTTTTCTCAAATTCGGCTTGGTATCCCTTGATAGAAAACTTAATGCGCTTAAAAGGAAAAAGGCCCCCTTTGGGCAAGCGGGAAAGAAACATTTTAAATTAAAATTTATTTTTAATAAAGTTCTCAATATGCTTTTTTTTTTCTTCCCCGGGGGCGCACAGGGTATCACGGTTCTATATTTAATTCCTTTTTTGGTGCATTAAAAGTTTTGGGTTTTTTGGGGTAAGTGGCCTGTTTTGATATATTCAGTTAGTCTTGAGCGATTACGTTGCTATCCCCATCGGTTTCGATGGTCGAAGTGGCCTCACGCAAGTATTCGAGGTCGTGATAGATTATCCCGTGCCATTAAGTTAGGGGGAGAGCAAAACCCTTATTCTTAACCCAAACAGGGTGGAGAAGCTGGAAAAAAACATCCACAACAGTCAAATGGATCGTGTACATCTTAAAAAACACATTTTTTTTGGTTATAAAAGCCCCGAAAAAAACCCCCAGCCATTCACCCCCTGTTTGCCCCACAGTGCCTTAAACCTGCATGACCCAAAAATTTAAAAAGTGCCGAAGGCAGTATGATTTAAAACCATCATTTTATTAAACTGGACACTGAATATCCTTCCTAAAAACCACGCATGACCCCCCAAACCTTAAATGCCCCCAATAAAAAAGTCCCGGAAAAAAAGGGTCTTTAACCCCCTTTTAGTTGATGGACTTAACTTACTGCTGTACCGCAGTATGACCTTTAAAACCTGTCTGCCCCAAGTTTAAAAAGTGCTGGGAAAAGGAGTCTTTCAACCTCCATTTTAGTTTCACTGGAAAATTGATTCCCTTTTGGGACTGCGTTTTGACCATTAAACCGTTGACCCCAAATTAAAAAGTGTGGGGGAAAAAGGATCTTTAAACCCACCATTTAGTTGAATGGCCCTTGCAAAACCCTGCCCTGGGCGAGTATGCTTTAAAACCCTTTTGACCCCAAATTAAAAAGTCCCGGGAAAAAGGGTCTTTGAACCACCATTTTGTTGAACTGGCATTGCTAAAAATGCCTGTACCGCAGTATAAACCATTAAATGTCTGCCCCCACAGATAAAAATGCTGGGAAAAGGGGGTCTTTCAACCCCCTTTTATTTTATGGACATTGATATACCTGTCCTGGGCCCCGAGCATTAAACTGTTGACCCCAAATTAAAAAGGCCGGAAAAGGGTCTTTGAACCCCATTTTAGTTGAACTGGACTTTGGGACTATCCCTGTCCGGGCCCAGATGACCTTTTAACCTTTTGCCCCAAATTAAAAAGTGCGGGGAAAAGGATTTTGCAATTTTTTTGAATTTAATTGACTATACCTTCTGGGAACACAACCCCCTGCATGAACCCCAATTTTAAAAAAGTCCGGGAAAAAGGGAGGCCCTTTTAAACCCCACTTTTTTAGTTGAAGGGAAAGACTTTCCTTTCCGGGGCCCGGGATGACCCTAAACCTGTTTCATTTTTCCTCCAAATCCTTTTTTTTGATTAGGGACAGCTCCCTGGAGATCAAATGATGGCCCCTTGTGATCCCGCCCCAAAAAAATTTAGCCCAAAATTTTGCAATTTTTTTCCGCCCGGGCCCTTTTTGACCACTTTAACCCCACAGGAAAACCGTTTTTTAAAATTGATTTTTTAGAGAAATTTGAAACTTCCCGATTGCCTAAAGGTGGGCCAGTGCGCCGTCAGCCCCAAACTGTTAACATGGAGGTCCGCTGCCCGGGGCCCAAATTACCCATCTGAAACACCCTTTTTTTAAAAATATACGGATAATAAAAGGTATTTTTGTCAACTATCAATTCCCTGTGGTGATACAAAATTGCTGTATTCAAATTTTAACTGAAAGTGATCTATCAACAAAATTGAGCCAAAAGGAAAAAAAAAACCCGTCTGAAAGTATACGGATAATATAAGGTATTTTTTGGCCCTACAATTACCTGTGGTGATATAAAAAGCTGTATTTAAATTTAAACTGCAAAGCAGATCTTCAACAAAGCTGGCCGCGGCAAAGTGAAAAAAAACAAAGTATCTGAAATGTATTCGGATAATAAAAGGTATTTTTGGCCCTTTCAATTACCTGTGGTGGGCTAAAAAATTTTCTTATTTTACATTTTAAATGAAAGTGCCCCAATGAAAAAGCTTACTGCGCCCAAAAAGAAAAAAAAGTTCTGAAATGTATTGGTAAAAAAAGGTATTTTTGGCACCTATCAACCTGTGGATACAAAATTTGGATTCTAATTTAATGCAAAGTGCTTTATCAACAAAGTGGGAAAGGCAAAATTGAAAAAGAACCCTTCTGAAATGTATTCTGATAAAAAAAAGTGGAGTTTTGCACCTAAAAAGGGCCCGCAGTTACTGAAAAAATTGTATCCTAATATAAATTTAGGGGGCCAAAAATTCCAGGAAAAATTTAAAATAAAAATGTTTAATAATAAAGCTATTTAGTGAATTCTACAAAAGTTTTGGGGAATATACCAGTATTCTTTATAGAGCTTGTCTTTTTTCGCTCGCGCCCCCACCCCCCCCCCGTCTCCCCGTGATTTACAGCAGTAGATGTCCCTTTAAAATTCTTACAACTACTAAAAACTTCAAATCTCTGATCTAACTAAGTTGAAGGATCACAGTAAAAAAGTAGGCTTTCTTGTGAAGAAATAGAATAATTTCGGGCTGTTTGGACCAAAAGGGAGAGGCAGTCCTAATGCTATGGAGCAGACAGCAATGATATGAAAGGAAGGGCTGTTCTTGTAAAACGGGTATGTGATTTTTCAGCCAAACGCAACCCAAAACATCCCCGTCATGGGGTCGACAACATTACCCTGCTCTATTTGTAAGTGATTTGCTGGCCCCCAAAAAGCAGGAAGCGCCGTAAATGGGGCTATTAAAAGATGATGCACAGATTTTAACCTAAATTATGCGTGTCTAAAAATTTGTCAAAATTAAAAAATTTTGCCGATTTCAACTTTGTCGATAATAATCGCTCAACATTAATTACAGTTCATTTAGATCGAGAAGATGCGGTCAAGAGTATTTAGGGCCCAAATAGACCCAAAAAAGGGGCTTCGTGTTGGGACATGTCGCCCTATATACTTTGGTGGACATAGATAACTCACGGTTTGATAACTATGGATAGACGAATCTTGATATCAGTTTGATATCAAGATTAGAGTGGCTCATTTTATTACTGTTAAGTCTAAGTTTACACTGTCTAGATATTAGAGAGTATGAATTAATCTCCTCCAAAGTTCTGTGCCATACATTAGGTTTGATAATGCATCAATTGTCAAGTTCAGCTTTGTTACATCTTCACTTTTTTTGTCAAAAGTCAGCAAAAATTAGTTTCTAAAAATTCATTGATATCTTTCAAATAAAAAGAATTCAGTGGTATAATTAATATCTATGAAATTATGAAATTTTAAAAACCTATTACTAAACACCAGAATTCCTTCCCATCCTTCTGTTAGAGAACTTTATATGTGGGCAATTTTCACTGCTGGCCTTGACATTCATTCCTTGCTGGGCTCCCTCAGTGCTTTCTAAGATCTTTGTTTCACTGGCAATCGTCATCATCTTCCACCCAATTTGCTGTAGTGTAAAGCATTGACACCAAGGAGAATGATTAACAGTGCATTATAATCGGTCATGATCACCTCTGGACCTCCCAGTCTTGTCACAGTTTCCTGAATAAGTTCTACCTTATTGATTGGTACACTAACCACTTCACTTCACAGCTTACAGGCTTGGCCTGCTGCTGTTCGACCCTAATTGATTTATTTCAGAGCAATGTCATTCTGTGTACACTGACAATCATGTGCAGTTGAACCGGCAAATGGAATAATGGGAGAAATTGCCACATCCCTATTATTTTAGATATGTTTGCTATACCATTCCAAGTACAGTAAATAGAATTAGTGACGGGGCTGTGGAGAGGCACATGAGAACTGAAGCATATAACTAACTTCTTAGAGAGCTTAAAATTTCACATACTGTTAGTACTACAATTAAAGGGGATCTAAAAAAAAGGGGTATTAATAAATAGTAGTATTTTCAGATAATAATTCATACAGTGATGCAGTCCATGCAATGACTAGTTCAAGCTGTTACATGTGTTGTGTGCAGTGAAAAGCATGGCTTTATCTGTAATCTTGTTAGAAATAGCAATCTCCTGCACTGTCAGAGTAACATGAAGTTGAATATGCTAATCACTGCTGTTGAACCCCCCACAGCCAAAGGAGGCATGTTACTCTGCAGTGCAGGAGATTGTTATCTCTAAAAAGATAACAGATAAAGCCATGCTTTTCAGTCCTCACAGCACACATGACAGCTTGAACTAGCTTGAACCCATGTACCAGCTTGAACTTCCACTGTCTCCTTAGGCTGGGGTTGCGCCTACAGCAGCGATTTAGCATATTCAACTTCATGTTAGTCTGACAGTGCAGGAGATTGTTATCTTTAACAAGACTACAGATAAAGCCATGCTTTTCACTCCTCACAGCACATGCAGCTGTTATTTAGTGAAGCTAATGTTGTTAGATATAATTAGTTCGCTTCAGTCTCAGTCCATCAGTTGGGTGACATCACTTTCTGCTTTCAGCTAATCAGATAACATAAGTTAATCTGGTATCCAGCAGGTAACCATAGAAACCTGTGTGAACTTTGAAGTACTTACAAAACACACTTATCTCATAACTAAAGTAAAGTCTATTAACCAAAGAATTTAGAAAAAGTCTTTATTTAACGGTCCGCTTATGTCGAAAGATCTTCTGCATCTTCACAAGGTCTTTTGCTTTTGTTCTTGGTTTAATATGCACATGTCGGACCAAAGCACGTCCATCTCTGAGATATAGAACCCATCTCCTTCCTGAGCGGTATGATCTCTGGACATTCCCATCTTGTTTGTAATTGCATATAATTGTTTGTACAGATGAACAAGGCACTTTAAGGTATCTGGAAATTGCACCCAAGGATGATCCAGACTTGTGCAAGTCCACAGTTCTCTTCCTGATATCTTGAGCTGTATTTCTTTAGACTTTCCCATAGATGGTTACACACAGAAACAGTTATTGTTACTGTGTGAAACTTAAAATACATCCACAGGAGTGTGTCCTCTATAATTAACTCAGAAGCTTCCAAAGACATGACTTCAACATATGGGCTAGTCCCAAAAATTTTTAAAGCCAATAGTAATCCAAGTGTATGTAAACCATTTTGACTTTGGCAGAAAGATTAATAAAAAATGCCTTGAAAATTTAACCTCTCTCATTATTCCTGGAATTTGGATACATATAAATAATTTTGGTATCCAATTGAACCTAAAACAGTAAGGTTTTCTTGTGAATAGGTGAGAACAACATGTATATATGTCTTTTTACATAGTTTATGTAAACTTCTGGTTTTAACAGTATGTTAAAACAGTGAAAAATCAGATAAAGCAGCAGACAAGCCTATAACTCTAGCAGACAAACCCTGACATCACTTTATGGTTAAATCCTTCTGTAAATAAACCAGTGACTTCATGGTAACAGACATCAAACAAACCCTGGCCCAATTACATAATTTTTATGGCTAAAAAATACATATGTCCATCAATTACAGCTAGAATGGGCGAATTCCCCGAAATTCCCGTTTTCGTTTCACTTCCGCCGAATATCTCGCGTCAAAAAATAACTTCGTTCCGAATTACTTCGGACGAATCACACTTAAAAAACATCTATTTCTCAGGCTGCACATAGACCTGCAGGGTGCGTAGAAGCGTTGTGCCATGCTTAAATATGCAGAGGGACTTGGCTTTTGTCTTATACATAAAACAAAATGTTCTGTTGTAAAATTGTATCTATGGACAACGCTACATACTGCCGCCGCTCCTAAATCGCATCACTCTAAAATTCTGGCACTACAGAGGGCAAAACTGTCCAAAAAACTGAAGGGGGAAAAGGTAGCACGTGAAATAAGTCATACGACGACAGCTGGAACAAAACAAAAGCTGAAGGCTCAGTTGGCAACATCAGTTACAGAGTGTGGAGTGACGCTGCAGCCACAGCAGCATGATGTCCAAGAGTGGGCACAATGACTTCTGAGGTGGCAAAAAACAGGAATAGGCCACAGAGTGGCACAATGACACATCGAGTGTCAATGGTCACGCACAGCCACAAGCAGCAGCATGAGGTCAACAAGTGGCACAATACATGACAGTATCAGTTGTTTATATCACTCGGCAGCAGCCACACAGTAGCAGAGTCCAGACAGATGGCAACAATGACATTCAGCGATGTGGCAAAAACAGGAATAGATGCCACAGAGTTGACAATACACAGTGTGTAGACACGGCAGCACATCCAGACAGCAGCATGAGGTCAACAGTGCACAATGACACAATGTGTAGGTCACCGGGGCAGGCAGCCATCAACAGGCACATGAGGTCAACAGTAGGCACAATGACAGTGTGTAGTCACTGGCAGCAGCCAGCGCATAGCAGCATGAGGTCAAACAGTGGCACAATGACAGAGTGGGTAGGTCACGAGCAAGCACCACAGCACAGGCATTGAGTCATACAGTGGCACAATGACATTCTGGAGTGGCAAAAACAGAATAGCCACAAGTGGGACCAATGACAACAGTGTGTAGGTCCACGGCTAGCAGCCACAGCATCAGCATGAGGTCCAGACATGGCACAATGACACAGTGTGTATGTCACCGGCAGCAGCCACAACAGAGCATGATGTCAGACAGTGGCACAATGACAGAGAGTAGGTCACGGCAGCGCACCACAGCAGCAGCATTGAGGTCAGAACATGGCAACAATTACACAGTGTTTAGTCACGGTCAGCAACCACTACAGGAGCATGAGGTCAGACAGTGGCAAATGAAACATGTGTGTAGTCACTGCAGCAGCCTACTAGCTGCAGCATGAGTCAGACAGTTGGCACAATGAGATTCTGTAGGAGGCAAAACAGAATAGCACACAGAGTGGGACATGACAAGTGTGAGAGGACTATGGCAGCAATCACAGCACATCATAGGTCAACAGTGGGCACAATGACACAGTGTGTAAACGTCACCAAGCCACCACAAGCAAGCACATGAAGGTCAGACAATGGCACAATGAACACAGTGTGTAGGTCAGCTATTCAGCAGCCACAGCAGCAGCGATGAGGTCAGACAGAGGCACAAATGACATATTCTGGACGTGTGCAAAAACCAGGAATAGGCCACAGAGTGGAACAATGACACAGTGAGGAGGTCACGGCAAGCAGCCACAGAAGTAGCTAGGAGGTCAGACAGTGGCACAATGACACAGTGTTGTAAGGTTCATTCATCAGCCACAACAGCCGCAACTGAGGTCAGACAGTGTCACAATGACAGTGTGATTAGGTCACTGCAGCAGACCGCAGGCCAACAGCATGAGAGTCAAGACAGTGGCACAAATGACACAGTGTGTAGGTCACAGCGCACAGACACAACGAGGAGCATGAGGTCAGACAGTGTCACAAATGACAGTGTGTAGGTCACAAGGCAGCAGCCACAGCAGCAGCATGTGAGTGTCATACTGTGGCCAATGACCATTCTGGAGGTGGCAAAAACAGGAATAGCCACAGAGTGGGACAATGAAAACAGTGTGTAGTTCCGCAGCATCCAACGAGCAGTCAGACATGAGGTCAGAACAGTGGCACAGATACACAATTGTGTAGGTCACGCAGCAGGACAACAACAGAGCAGAGTCAGGACAGTGCACAATGAAAGAGTGTAGGACACGCCAGCAGCCAAAGCAGCATGCATGAGTTCAAGACCAGTGGCACAATTACACAGTGTGTAGGTCACGGCGGCGAGCCACGAGCAGGGCAGCATGAGGCAGTCATGGCACAATTACACAGTGTGTAGGTCTCGGCAAGCGCCTACACAGCAGTATGAGGTCATGACAGTGGCACAATGAACACATTGTGTATCACTGGGCATCAGCCACAGCATCACATAGGTCAGAACAGTGGGCAACAATTTACATTCCGGAGGTGACAAAAACAGGATAAGGCCACAGATGGACAATGACACAGTGTGGAGGTCACGGCAGCAGCCACAAAGTAGGCAGGAGGTCAACAGGTGCACTAATGAACACAGTGTGTAGGTCACGGCACACCACTACAGTCAGCATGAGTCAACAGTGGCGACAATGACAGTGTGTAGTTCAGGCAGCCGTGCCAGAGCAGCAGCATGATGTCAGACAGTGGCACGAATGACAGAGTGTGGTAGGTCACCTAGGCAAGCAACCACAGCAGCAGCATGAGGTCAGACAGTGCACAAGGACAGTTTGGAGCTGCAAAAACAGGAATAAGCCACAGAGTGGCAACAATGACAGAAAGTGTAGTGACGGCGGCAGAGCAACTAGCAAGTGTCAGAGAGTGCACAATGACACATGTGTGTAGTCACTGGCAGAAGCCACAGTCTACAGATGATGTCAGACAGTAGGCACAAGAACATTTTGGAGAGGCAAAAACAGGAATTGGGCCCACGAGTGGCACAATGACAGAGAGGGGAGGTAGACGGGGTGGCGCAAGAGGGATCAACAGCATGGAAGGTCAGAGAGTGGCACAAAGACACAGGTGGTGGAGGTCTCGCATTCAGCCACAAGCAGGCAAGCATGAGGTTCAACAGTGGCACAATGAACAGAGTGTGGAGGTTGTGGCTTACCAAGTCCTTGGTAAAAATAGTTTGTTAGGCAGATGGAGAAACTGTCCAGCAGATGTGTGGCATCAAGCGTTGGCGCATCGAAATAGTGTCTGAGGCAGGTAGATTTAGAACCCATACTCCATTTCGTCACAGTTTGGGGTGAGGCGTCATGGCGATGTAGTCTGAATGCATAAGGCATTGGTTTTGAAATCGCGGGCCGATCCACGGCCTTATATCATCATGACAAAGTCAGTCGTCGTCCACAATTTCCCTGTTAGACAAGCGGTGGGGTATCTCCTTGGGTAACCGATGGCCCCCGCCGACACTGAACACTATCCGCTTTGATGTCCACACTACTGGCCGCCAGGACAGCTTTCTCCGACTGCAAACTCGGCCAGTTGCGCCACACATCCAGTTGCAGCCCAGTAGTGTCCCAGCGATCTCTAACAGGGCTGGCAGAGTGCTTTCCAAGTAGGCCACACCTGTTGGTTCTGGGTCTGCTACCAGGTCCTCTGGCTGCTGCTGCCTGGCACTGCCCTTCCTCACGAGGCGGGGTGATAAAGGAAGCTGCACATAGTGACTCCAGACTTAGGTTTGCTGCTGAGAGCTGGTATTGCTCCGACCCCAAACCACCTTCCCCCGAGGCAGCCGCGACATGTACTACGGGAGCGCTGAAGAACCCTCCCCGGTCACACCTGTCAAGTGAGGGACGATGCCGCACATGGGCAGCGGCAAATCTGACTACGGGAGGATTTTCCCAATAGTAATTGAGTTTGTCCCTCCCTCTCAATAGCTGAAACAGTGGCTCCGATTGTTGCAACCGTAGGCGAGGGTTCAATAGGGTGGTAACCAATGTCTTCCTCTGCCGGAATGCTGAACTATTCGGCCTGTCACTAGCCAGCAAATCAGCATTCGGCAGGCCATCTGCACAATGACTCCGAGGGCTCCTGCCTACCATCACCACTGTATACTGCACGGTGCTTGCGGGTCATCTGCCTCGTCTTCCTCATCTCCATCTAGCTCCTCCAGCTGCTCCTGCTTCCTCCTCTCTGTCAACTGGGTGAGAAAATCCACTAATTTATTCACCATACAAAGCTTCTGCCTCTAAAAACCAATGTTCCTCCTGCCTCCGTCCACCATTTCAGTCCCACACCGACCATTGGCCCCTCGAGATGTAGTCGCCACGTCTCCAATTCCCCTGGACGCCAGACAGCATTTTCAGCATTGCTGTTCCAGACATGAAGCTCTTTAAATGACAATTATCACATCACGTATCTTGGCGACGACAAAAAAACGTCGCCCATCCTCGAATGGCCTCAACAAAATGGCAGGAGACACGCATGAGCTGCAACTGGCTGTCATCAAAGTTACACAGGGGAGTACGTCTGTCTGCCTGGATCACAAAAAATCATTAATGGCCTTTCTCTGCTTCATACAGGTCGGTTCAACATGTTACAGCTGGAATTCCAACGGTGGGAAACATCGCATATTATCAAGTGTGTTGGGGAGGCTTTCAGCCGCTGGCAATCTCGATGTAGGGTGGTTCCCGGCTTTGTACGAATGATAAAGTGCAATGCACAGTTTCCTGGCCATTTTCAGAATGTTCTGAATATCGTGGAAGACATCAGGAACCTTTGTCACAACCAGATTGAACACGTCGCCATGCAGCGCGCAAGGAACCATCCCTCCACAGTACAGGCGCGGACACACCATGTTCCTCCATTGTCCTCACCATGGTTCCGATGTGCAGTTGGCCCTGAGAAAGCCACACACATCGATTTCATGCAGCAATGACTGAGGAGCAGTTCCTCCCCTGTGTGGACTTCGTTTTCGTTCGCCGAGGCATTCCAGGTGTAGAACACGTGACACCGCTGTGTCCCTACACATGGGTATGATGGAGTCCATCTTGTGTAGGCCTGATGATGGTGGTTGGTGGAGGAGGAGGCAGACATTGGCCGGCAGCTGCAGTTTGGACAACGGGAAGGAGATAGCGGCGTCTTCCTCTCCAAGTTGTTGGTGTGCCTGGGCCGGAATCACATACACCGCAGGTTGGGCCGTAAATGGGACATGTAACTTGGCCCTACCCGTAGTGACACTCCGAGACAATCCGGCTGCTGCCGTGCACCTTGGTAACAAACCGATAAGCACAAGAGCATGGCCCACCTTCTGTTCTACATATTTATGAGTGAGCTGTGACTTACTCGCCTTTTTGGAAAATAAATTACGGCTTTGGAACTCTCCATCTCGCTGCGTCCACTCAAGCCATTAGTATCTCTGAATGGTGCAGAGTCCAACCATTTGGAAAAGGGAGGGACTGCGCATAACCAACAACTTGACAGGAACACGGTCCAGCTGCTGCACCTTAGGATGGTTGGACTCATGACTGGTGTCTCTTGTGCAAACGCCTCACTGAACGCTGCTAGGCCCATAGTAACAGGAGCGAGCATCGACCGTAGAATGATGATCAAAGAGAAACATCTCCCTTCTGCAGGGTTGTGGAGCCATGACTGCTGCAATGGCAAGGCGTGCCACTTGTGGTGTCTGCGTGCTGCTGCTGTTGCTAGCGGCGGCAGATGACCACCACATCTAGCCATCGTTTCTCCTCCTCAGCCACCGGAAGGTGACCTGCATTGTTGACGCAGGGCCTTGGTTCCAATATGTTGAGCTCCCTGCCCACGCTTCACTTTCTGCTTACAGATTCTACATATACCCATATTCGGCTCCTCCATGTCTACAATAACTCCCCCAGCCACACCGCCGATATCGGATTTGCCAGGCCAACGCTCCTGCACTGAGTGACTACTGCCATACGCCAATATGCCTTCACTGACCCTGTGCCAGCTACTTTCATTGGCCTGCGACAGCGGGATTTTTACCCGTTGCCGCGTGCTCCCGACCTCACACTGCTGCTACCCTGCTGACATCACAGGGTCCCACACAACAACCACTTGCTGGCTGTCGGCAGCACCTGAACGCGCAAGCTGACCCCTCTTCACCTGACAATGTATGAAGTCCTTCGCTCACGCCGGCTCCCATTTCGCCGGTCCGGCTACATCCATCATCCTATATGTTTTCATCGTCACTGCTTTCCGCTCATCACCGGTCTTGGTATAGCCAGGAGCTGACCCTCACATATGACTTTCCATGCACTCTCAAACATCTAATACTTTGCCGGCCTACTCCAAGAAGCAAGGGTATATTTGGCCCCATTTCTTCGCTGGCCAATTAGCTCGACACTGCCTCCTCAAATAGTTATCATTACCCTCGTTAAATAGTGGCGCTGAGCCCCAGACCACATAGAAGATCTCTGTGCTGAGGGAAGCCGGATGGGACAGATGCGTGGTGAGGACAGGTGAGGGCCCGCTTACCCGCTCCCTATATGGCCATGCCAACTAGGGTTGGTGAGTTCTGATGTTTCCCACCAGACTCTGGATGGGTTATCGATATGTCATCGGGGAGGGAAGTGGAATGACCTAGTCAACCAATCAAGAACATTGGTTGAGCTAAACCAAACACAGCCGCTAGATGACAGCGCAGTTGTGGACTCTACGAGTGACCCCTCACGACTTCACCTTTGCTGTGCGTGCGACCGGCCCTGGAATGTTTGTGCCACTCCACTCGCATGTGAAGACCCTTGCCACCCTTCCGGGTCTGACATACTGTTTGGTTCTAAAATACAGACACTTGTTATGAGTGTAAGAAATCTTGAAATAGGGAATAAATACACACCCTGTATTTTGACCCAAATGAACCCAGTAACAAGCTTGGTAACCCTGGATATAAATTGCGCTCCAAATGGGCAGGAAAAATTTACTTGTATGTGCCGTTTAAAAACTCTGTGGTATTTTACTGAATATAAAAGCACAAACAGGCATAATTAACCATCGATATGAATTATGCTACAGAATTTCTTCGTGGCAGGTGAAAAACAAAGTTTCTTTTACTGAGTCCCAAACTGCTAGAACAACGCTAAATAACCCCTGGAAGATAAATGCGCAAGAGAATTGAGTCGAACCACAGAACACAATCTTGAGCGTGATTACAATGCGTGTTGTTCTTACGCCACACAACAAGAGATTGAAAATTGAAACTAACCTATGCTTGTGAATTAGGCTACAGTAAAAATGTCTATATATTTTATTTTGGCGGTGAAATTAACGGTTTCTTGAGTCACCACAGCTGAAAAACAAGCTTAATTAACCCCTGGATGTAAATTGTCGCCATAAGAATTGAGCCACCACAACTAGTAGCATTGTAGCGTGATACAATGCAGTGTGTTTTTATACGCCACACAACAAGAGATAAAATTGTAATTAACCTTTGACTTTGAATTTATGCAACAGAAAATTATATATTTTGGTCGTTGAAAATGACTTTCTTGTGATCAAACACAGCTGAAAAAACAATGCTTAACTTAACCCCTGGATTAAGATTGCGCCAAAAGAATTGAGCCACCACAACTAGTAGCTTTTGCAGCGTGTTACAATGCGGTTTTTTTACCCACACAACAAGAGATTAAAAATTGTAATTAAACATTTGCCTTGTGATTATCCTACAGGAAAAATTGTATATTTTTTGCTTGATAATGACGGATTTTTTGGGATCTACCACAGCGAAAATCAACGCTAATTTAACCATGGCTGATAATTGCGCCAAACAATATGAGGCCACCACAACTAGTAGCTTTGTACTGTTACAATGCGTGGTTTTTACCTACACAACAAGAGGATAAAATTTGGTAATTAAACCTCGCTTGTGAAAATGCTACAATGGAAATTTATAACTTTTAAGCGTTGAAAATGACGAGTTTCGCTGGGGGATCACCACTGCTGAAAAAACAACGCTTAATTAACCCCTGATGGTAAATTGCACCAAAGTATGAGCCACCACCCAAACTAATAGCCTTAGTAGCATGTTTACAGATGCAGTGTTTTTTTACGCCACTCCAATTAAGAGATAAAATTGTAAATAAACCTTTGCATAGTGAATTATGCTACAGGAAAAAATGAAAATAAATTTGCGTTGAAAAATCGACGGATTCCTGGGATCGACCGCACAGAGCTGAATAACAACGCTAAAATAACCACCTGGATGAGGTAAATTGCACCAAAGAGAATTGGAGCCACCACAAATTAGTAGCTTTGTACGTATACAAATGCAGTGTTTTTTTAACGCCACACAATAAGAGTTAAAATTTAAATAACCTTTGCTTGTGAATTAGTGCTACATGAAAAAAGAAAATAGATTTGGCGTTGAAAACTGACGGTTGTTGTCTTGGATCACCAAAGCGAAAAACAACGCTTAAATTTAACCCCTGGATGTAAATTTGCCCAAATAATTGACCCACCCATACAAACTACTAGCTTTGTAGAGTGTATTGACATGGCAGTGTTTTATAAGTCCACACAATAAAGAGATAAAATTGTAATGTAACCTTTGCTATGTTAATTATGCTACAGGAAAAATTATATATCTTTGGCGTTTGAAAATAAGGTTTCTTGGATCAACACACAGCAGAAAAACACACTTAATAAACCCCTGAGGATTGTAAATTGCGTCCAAAAATGATCCACTCTACAAATTATTAACTTTGTAGCTGTTACAATGTCGGTTTTTTTTACCCACACAATAAGAGATAATTTTGTAATTAACCTTCGTCTTGTGAATTAGGCTAACAGGAAAAAATGGATTATATTTGGTGTTGAAAATTGACGGTTCTTGGGATCAACCAACATGCTGAAAACCAACGCTAATTAACCCCTGGAGTGTTAAAGTTGCGCCAAAGAATTGAGCCACACACAAACGTATAGCTTTGTAGCGTGTTACAATAGCAGTTTTATTACGCCACACATAAGAAATATATGTATCTAACAATTTGCTAGCTGAAAATTGGCTACACGAAAAAATGAATATATTTGGAGTTGGTAACTGAGTATTTCTTGGAAACACAGCTGAAAAAACAACTTTTATAAACCCCTGGATTTATATTCGCCCAACAATAGAGCTCACCACAAACTAAGTGCTTTTGGGTACGTGTTACAATGCGTATTTTTTACGCCACGACAACAAGAAAGAAAATTGTAAATTAACCTTCGTGCTTTGATTAAGCTACAGAATAAATTTATATTCTTTTTGCGTGGAAAATGATGGTTTTCTTGGAGTTCAACTACACTGAATAACAATGCTTAATAAACCCCAGGATGTAAATTGTACCAAATAAAAGTGCGCAGCCAAAAATGAAAGTGAGTATAAGAGTATAGTTAAAAAACGCTGTTTCTTTAAATGATTACAACAGAACTTGGCAGTAGATCCCCCTAGGATATTTCAAATGTGCGGTGGGCAGATGGATTTAAAATGTATATGCAATTCACTGGACAGACACTGATTTCAGATCCACTCCAATTCCCAAAAAAATCAAAATAGAACGTTAAGAGAAGCGTCTCTGAGACAAGCTTAACACCCCACAAAAATCGCATGTATAAAAAATCTTCTTCGAGTAAGCAAGCACCATCACTGATCATATCAGTGAAAAAAGCGTATGACTCCTCAGCATCGCGCCACGACTTAGATAGTGCGTTGACACACAAACCCGCGTCTCTGATAGGCTTTCACTCTGCACATGTCATGCAGGCTCTGCCCTTCTTCCTCCCAAGAGCAATGCCTAAGAGCTCCATGTGCTCGCACCAGTATTTATCAATGAAAAGCACACTTGGTCATTCACCCTAGAGTTACCCCAAACTTTCGACTTCGTTCAATTCAGATTTTCCTGAAAATCTAAACGAATTCCACTTCCGTTTAGAACAATTCTCCCATCACTAATTACAGCCCTATTTAACCTTTTTAGTTTATACCAGAAAAGCTAAATAACTCAATAAGGTAGAACCCCTGTCTAATCTTGTCCTGTAGTATTTTATTTCATACTTGTAACATAAATTCAGAAGTTTGGCTAGAACGAGGTATTTATTCTGATGGACTTATGCCTAGATGTTTCTATCTTTACTAAAAACACATAGTTAGCGCATCGAGCTTTATAAACAATATAGATAGGAACAAGTAAACCAAGACCTATTGTATTACAAAGGTTCTTTATTTTTTGATTTTATATGCTATCAAAAAATACCAGCCAGGTTCAAATGGATAAAAAGAACTGGTGGTTATGTGAGTGGTGTTGATTGTGGCAGAAGGCTCTTTCTATATCTGTTTGTTAGTTTAGTGAAGGTAAAGAATTCTTAGAATTTTGCAAGAGATGTGTAAAGAAGAAAGCATACATAGTCTCTTTAGGACTACATTTGGTCTGTCTTATGGCAGAATACACTTGATTTACTGGACAAGTAGTAAATCAAGATTTTGTTGCCGTCAAATAGAGAATATATCGCTCAAAAGTAGAACCCCATAGTAAGCGTAAAGAGACCTTGAGAAGATAATAAGTGCAGAGGGGGTTAATTATTAATCCTAGGTGCAGAGCAATGAAAAAGTCAATGCTGGGTTCTTGGTGGTTTAGGGAAGTGAAAGGGTCAATGTAAGGCTCTCTAAGGGTCAACAGCACTGCATGGGGTAATATAGGGATCTTGGTGGTCTAGGGAAGTGAAAGGGTTAATCTTGGGGGTTTAGAACAATGATGGGTATAATGTAACAATCAGTGGTGATATAGGGCCAAGACATGGATAATATAACTATCCCCGGTGTTCTAGGGCAGTAAAGGGGTTAATGCAAAGATCCCTGATGGAGAACAATAAAGAGGTTAATGCTACACATGGTATATGGAGACTTGTGGATACTCACTGCTGCAGGCTCCACTTCCTGCGGTCAGGCAAGCCAGGCAAGCTCTGATCATATAACTGTCTTAATATGGTTAGTTACCATATATGTTAGTTACATCATCAGAGCTTCCCCTCGAGGGAAGACCAGTCGAGCTTTTTCATCATTTGATACTGCTGACAGTGACCTGACATGCGTTGTATATGTTGTGTGACTGCCCGCAGTATCGGGTAAGTATCCCACTGTATACCTATATGCTGCTTTTCCTCAGGGTTATAGGTTGAGAGATCTTCCTACCCACACCTCTTACAGAGCATTAACAACACTTTACAGTCAGGACAGAATTTTATAAAACCGTCCACTGTCCTCCTAATACAGTTTATTGCTTGGTGACAAACCCTAATTCCCACCGTATATCCATAGGCCTTAATGCTAGTATTTTTTTTGGAGTTTATGTACTTAAGCTAATAACACATTAGAGACCACACATGCTACTCCTAATCGTTGCCATCGAGTTGTTAAAACTTTACTCCATTGAGTGTAAATTCTGTATACAACATTAAAGCATATAATTGCTTATAAGACTATTGTAGGCTAACGACAAGGCACATTTAGATGGCAACTGTGTTGTTTAACTGTAACAATTGGGGAACATTCAGATATCAAAGGGAACTCTGTCAGAAAAATCAAGCAGCAGTTTAATGGCAGGCTATGTTCTTTCCTCACTGGAATTAGTCCTAAGGGTGTTACATACAGCCAGCTTTGACGGCATCGAGCAGATGTTTTTAATTGAAAGCTCTGCACTCTAAAATGTATGCCCTTTTTACAAAAGGAATCAATAAACAGCTATTTCTCTATCCCATTTAGGTATGAGAGTGCCGATAAGTGCTATAATTATATATTATTAGCAAACGGACTCAGGAATTGCCACTACATTGTTGATCTATTCTACCTGTCCTAAAAATTGATATTATCCATAGCTTTCAGGTATTAACCTTTTGTGTCTAGTTTTCTCCTGGAATCTTGTTTGTTACTTAACATATGTACAGTAGTTCCTGCAGATACTTTGTCGTCTATTCCATTGCAGAAGCCACCTTCAATGGGTTTGTCACATCTTATTGTCGAGTGTATTTAATGGCTTTTGTTTAGGAAGAAATGCTGTAATTATAAAACACAGGAAAATAACTATGTTCACTGACATCAGTAATCACTATTTTTAGATGGCAAAAACAGCAACAGAAGTAAAGACAATTGTGTCAGGTCGCCTCAAGTCATAACACATTCCCCTATACAATTTACCTATGTTATAAGCTCAATTTTCAGCCTGAGATTTAAGGCACAATACAAAGTATATCTGTGCTAATGCTGCATGGCTTTTCAACCAAAAAGAGATAACCTATAGAGAAGCTTATCCAAAGGGCATGACTTGTTTAAAACCTTTTACAGCTATAAAGGAAAACTCCACACAAAAACGTAATACTTTGCTCTAAATTCATGCAAGGTTTATGCTCTAAGTTCATGCCAATCTTATATGAGTATAAAATGAGGAAAACGGAAGAATTACTTTACTGCAGGGTGCACAACATGCGATCAGCAGGGCACATGCAGCCTACAGTGCCCTCCTGTCTGGTCAGTTGTTAGGACACAAACGTGTTTGTCTCTGCCCTTATATTCCAGAAAGTAATGTTCTTCTTTTGACAGCTGCATTCAACTAATGGCACTGTTATGGTAGGCACTGTATGACTGGAACTGTTATGGTGGGTACTGTATGGTTAGTACTGTTTTGGTGGGCACTGTATGGCTGACACTGTTAATGTAGGCACGGTATTGCTGGCAATGTTATGGTGGGCACTGTATGACTGGCACTGTTACTGTAGGCATTGTATTGCTGCCACTGTTATGGTGGGCACTGCATGGATGACACTGTTATGGTAGGCACGGTATGGCTACCACTGTTAATGTAGGCACGGTATGGCTGGCACTGTTATGGTGGGCACTATATGGTTAGCATTATTATGGTGGGTACAGTAGGACTAGCACTGTTATGGTGGACACTGTATGGCTGACACTGTTATGGTAGGCACTGTATGGCTGGCACTGTTATGATGGACACTGTATGACTGGCACTGTTATGGTGGATAATGAATGACTTTTACTGTTACTTTAGGCAGGATCGGAGGATCCGACACAGCGTGGGCCCACCGCGTCCCCGTAGTAGTGAACTGGGCAGTGGCGCGATGAAGTGACCTCATCGTGCCGCTGCCTCTCCTCAGCCAACAACCATCACTCTGCATAGGCTGTGCGGACAATTTTCTGCCACAGGAACGTCCCAGCACTGGCATCACGCCACCAGTATTGGGCTCGACTGTGGAAGAAGGTATAGTGACTACTATTGTTCTAATTTTTATTGGTGGTTACCTGCCTGAGGGAAACTATATATATACATGCCTGAGAGGATCTGTATATACCTGCCTGAGGGCTCCCAGAGCTGGATGTGGGGACCCTGACGAGGTGAGTACTTTCTTTTATTTTAGAATTAGCTACTACCTGGCTACAGGGGCATCTACTGGTTACAGGGACATCTACTGGCTACAGGGACATCTACTGGTGACAGGGGCATCTACTGGCTACAAGGGCATCTACTGGCTACAGGGGCATCTACCTGACTATAGGGGCATCTACCGGCTCTAGTTGCACTACCTGGCTATAGGGGCATCACCTGACTATAAGTGTATCTACTGGCTATAGGGACATCACCTGACTGTAAGGGCATCACCTGGCTACAGGGACATCTACCTGACTACAGGGGCACTACCTGACTATAGGGGCATCACCTGGGTTTAGGGGCCCTACCTGACTATAGGGGCATCACCTGGCTATAGGGGCATCACCTGACTATAAGTGCATCTACTGGCTATAGGGTCATCACCTGACTGTAGGGGCATCACCTGGCTACAGGGGCATCTACCTGACTACAGGGGCACTACCTGACTATAGGGGCATCACCTGGTTATAGGGGCACTACCTGACTATAGGGGCATCTACCTGGCTATAGGAGCACTACCTGACTATAGGGGCATCACCTGGCTATAGGGGGAACTACCTGACTATAGGGGCATCTACCTTGGCTATAGGGGACTACCCCCTGGCTATAAAGGACTATTACCTGGCTATAAGGGGGTACTACCTGGCTATAAGGGACTACTATCAGGGTATAGGGAGCTACTACATGGCTACAGGGGCTACTGTCTGGCTACAGGGGCTACTGCATGAATACAGGGGCTACTGTCTGGCTACAGTAGCTACTACATGGCTACCATATAAGATGCTATAGATGGGGAGTTTTTATAGAGATAGGAATTAGTAAAGAAGCGCTGATAAAGTGAGAAGTCTAAGATGTTTGTTTTGTAAATTCTACAGTGAAGAGTCATGGCCGGGAGAAGTCATCATGGCGCTCTGGTACAGATGGAGAAGAAGAAGAGAACAACTCTTCAGAGACGTCTCATGTAAGTCCCTGGATGTAACTTTACTGTAATCATTTATATGTCTGCAGAGCCTGTGTACAGCTGGTATCCACCACTGTATGGTCACAGTATGCCGGTAATATTAGTGGTAGTATAATGGTTTGCATTCAGTAATGGTCAGTTTGTATTATTCAGTCACTATATGGTGGTGATATGGGGTCATGGTGTGGTGGTATTATTCGATCACTGCGTGCTGGTGATATGTGGTCTTAGCTCGACATTGGCACTATTTGCCTGAGATTCTGGTTGGTGTAGCGGTGTTATTTCGTAACTGTATGACTTATTTAGTAGTTTTATACGTAGCACATTGTGGTAAAGCTTTTTGTATATTTTAGATGTGGTTGATGGTGATGCAATGTGTCGCATTGTGGCGCATTATGTTACCAAGGGGGGGGGGGATTTCTTCACCTCGTCCTGAGTGCAAATTAGCCTAGGAATGGCCTGGCCGGAGGGGTTGTATATATATACCTGTCTGAAGGGCCCATATATATACCGAAAAATCACTGAAACCACTAGTCTTCTAGCAGTTAGAGACAGCAGCCCATACACAAATCAAATCACAGAAAACACAGCAAGGCCTTACTCCCAAAATATAACTTTTAATAAATCTTAATTAAAATCTGAACCTTACTTTTACACATACCTACACTATAAAGAATAGCAAAAACCATAAAGCAATGTTCTCATCAAATCCAATAAATTATATAATATTCCTCATATACAAAAAACGATAATTATGCCATAATATAAAATGTAAAAATACACATGATATGTCAATATGAAAGATCCAAACATCCAAATAATATCGTCCCTGTATAATGAGTCACCACATATACATAGGCGAAGGACTCACAATGATCAAAATCTTCCCTTTCACTCACTAATACCTAAAGAAGGACAGAGTATTCATCCCTAAAGGGACAGCCCCATCCATTGGTGGCTTACCCTATTATAGTACTGCTTCTAAATGACAAAAAACCATTAGGAATATTACATATGATATACCTAACTACTCATTCTCAGTTCTCCAGATGTTTAAACCCCACTGGGTCCCAATGCGTTTCCCTCCCTACCACGCACAGGGGTTCCTCAGGGGACATCTGAATAATGGCATCCCTAGAATGAACCCTCAATGGAGTTCTTGGTGCTTAGAGTAGATGCTGCATCTACTCCTCACTTTTCCAGCAGCTCCCCTTTCTGGAGCACTGATCAGAGGACCCCCATTCTGATCTTTTGGCAGATCCCTGAAGTGGAAGATCCCCATCTACCAAGACCTCTCAGCCATTTTGGGTATTTGCAATTGAAGGTCCATAAAGGTTTCAGATGGGACAACCCCTCTAAGACTGACTGCAGCCCCTTGAAGAGGCATAATATGACAATGTGGCCCTTGGAACAGAAAATGTTGTGCACCCCTGTCTTAAAGTAAATATCCAGATTTTAAAGACTCTTTTTTCTGATGCAAAGTTCAAGACCTGTTCTTTCATTTCTATCTGTTTGTAGTCACCACAATGGGGAAGGTAGAAGCTCAGTGCAAGACAGATTCATTACTTATTTCATTGTTTAAGGTCAGAATCAGATCTGCATTGGAGGTTCCATTATATCTCTTTATTGCAGATTCTGTAAAAATAGCTCAGTGGGGTCTATCAGGCACCACTGAGGTTTGTCAACAGATACAGCACTGCTGTTATATTTAGAAAAAATATTATATTTTTGTTCTTATGATGGAACCAAAAGCCTGAAATAACAGCACAGATGTAAAACTGGTCTAAGTCTGAACATAATGAGCTCCTAGTCACAGGCAGAATTGTATAGTTTAATTTGAAAAACAGCTGTGACACATACAACTATCCACAGAATTTGAACCTATTTAGATAAAAAGATAAAATTGTGTTCAACACAAAGGTTTATGGACCATATCAATATTGTTCTGTGAACCATGGGAACAGATCTCAGGGACAGGTCCTACGGGGGCTGCTTTATTTAAGTACTTTTAGGCCACAAACATCGTAGGTAGATTTTGCACAGAGTTCATTATAGATTTTCAGTCAGTTTCCCTGTGGCAATGCCCCCGAAAGAGCCATGCTGTGAATTGTAAAATTTTCAGTGCACCCTAAAATGGCTAAATATTTTTTTTCTCAACATGTAGAAGACATTTCGAACAAAATCATTCATGATTATTGCACCTGTACTGTGTATTCTTTTGAGTAAGAATTTATACCACAAATCTTTGACAAACCTGTCATGCCTGACGGTGGCCTTGTCCACACATCACTTTTCCTTGGATGTTCTCCATGTAATTTGCATGGGCTTTTCTGATGAGTTGCTAGATTGAAATATATTGAAAAGCTAAGCACATAGTGTAATGAACTCAGTTTGCCCCGAAAATTCCTTTAATAGCAAAAAATTGCTACAATGTTCATGAAAGCAACCAGGCTTAATTAATCCACAAGAGGCCTTTCATTATACAATGCTTTTCTTTTACCAAGCTCATGATCTTATTTATTTTTAATAATATGGTGATTTTGTAGTTGTTTGTACATATTATACTCCCAGTTTATCACATTGAATATTCCCAACACATTTTCAACTTATTTGAAATGAACAAGAGATTTTCATGCTGGTCTCTTTTGTGATCCACTCTTGTTCTTGGCAGAAAACATGTGTTCAGATTGACTGAAGATATAGCCATGTGAATGCAGTAGATTTACCTCTAGTTTCATCCCTGCCTGTTTGTCTAAGAAAAATGAGCAACAAGAGAGCAGCTTTGTATTTGTAAAGTACTGGACACCACAATCAGGGGTCGGTCTATCATACGTTCAGCCTGTGCATGGATCATATAGACAAGGGGATTAATGACCAGTTTAAAGGAATACTCCCATGTCAGACTCTTTGGGTAACATGTATTTTTTTAAATGTATTTATTTGGAAAATTTTCAAAACAACAAAACTAAACATTAAAAAAAAACAGTCATCCCCACCCAGTACATTCCAGTATTGGATTACCGTGGTATCAAATCAGATAGTAGTTTCTAACATGTGTACAGAATAGAGCACACAGCATTATTTTGAAGGAAAAGCTCCAAAAGTATCTATAAAGCATTAATATATAAAATGTATGTAGTCAGACCATCTCCCTAAGGTGCCATCCCATTTTCATAAACATTCAAACCAAACATGCTAAAACATAACTACATGCTAACCAGCCACATTACTCTGACGTCTGAATCCCCAGCCCGCATCATTAAATGTAAACAGTTTGTGCCATTATCAACAAACTCCACACATCTATGATTTTTTTGGAACTCCCTTTGACTCATAATTAAGCCTATGCATTGGCAGATCAGCATCAATAAGTTGACTCCAATGAGCAAAAGAAGGCAACTTCAGCGGGCAACATGTGTAAAACTTGGCACAGATACACCAGTTATAAACTGATATAGAGGAGTGTAGAATACGACAGTACTGTATACTGTATATTAATGACTGTTATGTGCAAAACATTGGCATATAGTGTTATGCACAAAACTTTTTCTCAGCCATGCAATGGATTTGTATGGCTATTTTGCAACAAACTGGCACATTTTGGTGCATTAAAAAATGTTGTGCCTAGTGCAGACTGTGCCAATTTTTGGCGTACGACTATTCACACATCTGTCGGACAGGGGTATGCGGATTTTTGGCTCAAAGTATGCTAGAAAACTGGCACAGACCCATCCATGCATGTCACCCTTTCTGGGTTATTGCAGACTCTTTTGGTGCAGCATAATTATGACCCTACTTCTGGCATTGGTTAACACTAGTGATGAGCGATTACGTTGACTATCGTCATCGGGTCGATAGTCGATATCGGCAATTATCAAGACGATTTCTGATAGTTGATAATAGATTATCGCCGATCACCATTAAAGTCTATGGGAGAGCAACAACACCTTCATTCTTACACCCAAACAGGGCTGGAGAAGCTGGAATTAACATCCAAAAACAGAAAAGGGATACGTGCTACATCTTGGGCAACACACTTAGTTTATAAAACCCCACAGAAAAAAAGTCAAGACCATTCCTACCCGTCTTGTACCACAGTAGCCCCCTTAAACCTGCATCACCCACAAATTTAAAAAAGTCCGAAGGCAGTATGATTTGAAACCTCATTTTACTTGAATGTTTTAAATATCCCTGCCCGAACGCAGCAACCCCAAAAACCTACTTCCCCCCCAAATTTTAAAAAGGCCGAAAAAAGTCTTTAAACCCACCATTTTAGTTGAAAGGACTTTTACTTATCTGTCCTGTACCCAAAGACCATTAAACCTTCGACCCACAGATTAAAAAAGGCTGGGAAAAGGACTTTTAAAACACCTTTTTAGTTTCACGGGACTTTGACAAAACCGTCCTGGAACGCAGCATGAGCCCCAAACCACATGCCCCCCAATTTAAAAATGCCAAAAAAAGGGTCTTTAAACCACCATTTTAGTTTCACTGACTTGACAATATCTGTCCTGTCCCGCAAATGACCCTAAACCTTTTTTGACTCACAGATCCAAAGTGCACAATCTTTTTTGACAGTGACTGCATTTAGATTTTTTTTTGGAAAATGAAATTTGTTTTACAAAATTTTTATTTAGGGAATTTTTTATTTTATTTTACATTATTATCTTTTTTTCTTTTTTTTCAAGTTGAATAACATAAAAATCACCCCCCCCTGATTTTTTTAAAGGTATTTTTTACACTTTGTAGATGTGGTAATTCGCCCACACACCCCAAATAAAAAAAAGGGCCTAATCCCCCAAAACACTTCTTTTTTGAAAACTTTTGCCCCCTGGTTTTCTGAGAGTGATTCGCCAATCAATTCAATGGTTTCTTTTTTTCCTCCAAATCCTTATTCAGTGATTAGGGAAAAGACCCCCCTGAGATCAAATGATGGCCCCCTTGTGACTCCACCCCCGAAAATTTGAAGCCTCAAATTGTGCAATTTTGTGTCCAGCCCCGGGCCCTTTATGACACTACTTAACCTACAGAAATCACCTTTTTCAAAATCGATTTTTGGAAAAAATTTTAAGCTCCCTGATTGCCCCAACGGTTAGGCCCGGCTGCCCTCAGCCCCTCGTAACACGGGGTCCACCTGCCAGGGCCAGACTTGTTTAAAAAGGGTTGTCTAATACAAATCATTTTGCAATATGTGTCCATAACGTGTCCTCATTCCTTTTTCGACAGCACCATCCCCTTGAGCCCTCATGACAATTTGAAAAACAAATGCGTTAAAACCACATTTTTTTTACAATAGACCTTTAAACCCCACCCGCATTTTCACACAAAATCCCCCAAAAATTCAAAACAGACCCTTGACCACTTTTGACAATTTGAAGAAAAATGCGTTTGAAACAACATTTTTTTATAATAGAACCTAAGTATAGCTGCATGTCACAGCAAAATTCCCCCAAAAATTCAAAACAGACCCTTGAGCCCCTTTACATTGTGAAAACAAATGTCTGTTAAAACAATTTGTTTTAAAAGGATCTGTATATTGCTGCATTCAAAAAAGCGACCCCAAAAAATTTAAAAATGACTTCTCAAGCCACTGTTAAAAATTTTTGAGGGAGAAATCCACTTTAAAGCCCCATTTTTTTTTTCCCAAAGGGGCCCTGATTATAGTGTATATCACCCCAAATTACCCCAAAAATACTAAAAATTACTTTCAGCCACTTTTAAAAAATTGTGATGGAGAAATGCCACTTAGAGCCACTTTTCTGTTCCAAAGGACCATAAATTAAGCTGGGATCCACAACAAATGGCCTCAAAAAACCCTTGACAATGCAAAAATTTAAAAATTTGGGCGACATGTATAACGGGCTTTTCGCTGTCGGACGCGGGGACATGTTAGGCCCCCATTGTTCGCCACTTTTTTTTTCAGCTGCGCCCCCATGAAGGGGCGGGGAGTGGGCACGGGGTTTTTGGGGCGGGGTGGCGTTCCGGGGGGGGGACGCGGCACGCTCGTTACCCCCGGGATGTACGATGGAGATCGGCAAAACAGGCGCTGCAGCCTCCGGCGCTCCGACGGGCAACCAGGTTTTTTTTGGCTAAAACCTCCGCAGACAAAGGAAGCAGGATCGGAACATCGAGGAAGCGATAGAAGATTTGCACAGAAACTCGGCGCTCCGCTCCCTGAGCAGGGGTATGATTTCCCAAAAAAAAGCCTTTTTTAAGGCGGAAAACATTGTCAGAAAAAGTGAACGGGGAAAAAAAAAAAACAAATTAAAAAAAAAAAACTTTCCAAAACTCCTAGAAGGGGGCAATATCAAGAATTATGATATTGGAAATTTG
>JAODAL010049169.1:0-28381 GCA_025379985.1 Phyllomedusa bahiana
TATTTTTCAAAATCTTTTTTTTTTAAATAAATTTTAAGTTGAATTTTAAAAACAATAGAAAAAAAGAAAAAACAAAAAAAAGTTTTATATATCCAAATCCCATGAAAAATATGAGGGCAAATTTTTGTCACCCCAAATTTTTTTCTTTCTCTTTTTTTTTCCCTTTCAATTTCAAAGGGTTTTAAAAGTCCTTTTTGATTTAAAAATTTTCTGAACCAAAAACTTTTGTTAACAAAGTGATTGATGTAAATTTGAACCTGTTTTTTAATAAACCCGGTGTTATAAAAAAGGTATAAAAAAAAAACTTTTATGTTTCCTTTTTTATGAAGCGCTAAGTTGGGGGGGGCGCAAAAAGCGTTAGTTCTTATCTGTTTTTTTAAAACGGTTGGGGATGACAAGCTCACTGTTTTAGAAATGAAAAAATCAAATTGTTTTAATATAGCCTTTATCATTGGCGTTATTAACCCCTCCCCGACGCCGCTTCACCTTTTTTTTCTTGTTTCATACATTCTCCTGTATATATTATAAATTCTTTTCCCCTTTTTATATTTTGGGGAGCCCCTCCCTGTAAAATAGGGAAAAGCCCTCCCTGTGTAAATAGTTTTCCCTGTAATAATGTATAAGGTTTTTTCCCCGTTTATTGTGTTGCCTCCCTGTATAATATATATAGCCCTCCCCGATATTAAAGTGTGCTCTCTTTTAAAAAAGTAAAACCGCTTTTCTTTGTATAAATCATAAAAAAATCCCGTATTATGTTTTAGCTCTCCCTGTATATATGTAAAGCTCTCCCTGTATATATGTATAGTTCTCCCCCGTATATATTTTAAACCCTCCCTGTTTTTTGTAAAAGCCCTTCCCCGGGATAAAAGTGTTAATTTTCCCTGTATATATGTGTTTGCCTTTTCCTGTATATATGAAAAGCCCCCCCCTGGGGTATATAATCTCCCCCGTATTTTTTGTATAGGGTTTTCCCTGTATATTTTGTTACTCCCCCCTGTATATATGTTAAAAGCCCCCCCTGTGTTTTAAGATCTCCCCCGTATATATGTTTTAGTTTTTTCCCTGTATATATGTGTAGCTCTCCCCGTATTTTTAATAGCCCTTCCCTGTATATATGGGGGTAGCTCTCTCTGTAATAAAGTAAAAGCCTTTTCTGTATAAATGTATAAACCTCCCTGTAATAATTAAGCTCCCCTGTTTTATATGTATAATCCTCCCTGTATATATGTATAGCTCTCCCTGTATATATGTTTAGGGCCCTCCCCGTTATTTGTTTGCCCCCCCCCCCTGAATATATGTTAACCCCCCTTAAAAAATGTGTAGCCTTCCTGTAAATATGTATAGCCCTCCCCGTTTTTAAGATTCCCCGTATAAATTTAGTTCTCCCCGTATATATTGTAGCTCTCCCTGTTTTTAAAAGAAAAAACCCCCCCTGTATATATGTGTAGCCTCTCTGTATATATGATTAGCTCTCTCTTTTTAATTTTGGGATAAACCCCCCCTGTATATATGTATAGCTCTCCCCGTTTTATATTTTAAAAGCCCCTCTCTGTATATATTTTAAAAAGCCCTCCCCCGTAAAATATGTTTTAGCCCACCCTGTAAAATATGTTTTAGCTCTACCCGTTTATATGTATAGCCCCCCCGTATAAAAAGGGTAGCTCTCCCGGGAATATGTTTTTAAACCCTCCCTGAAAAAATGTTGTTTACCCCTGTTATATGTGTTTTCCTCTCTGTTTAAAAATTTTAGTTTCCCTGTATTTTTGTATAATCCTCCGTTAATATTGTAAAACTCTTTTCCCGTATTTATGAAAAGCTCTCCCGAATTTTATGTATACTCTCTCCTTAATATGTTTTACTCTTCTGTTTTAAAACAATTGTATAGGGCCCCCCCCGTTATAAAATTTGTTTGCTCCCCCTGTATAAATGTATACTCTCCCTGTAAAAATGTATAGGGTCTCCGTATATATGTAAATTTTTTCCCTGTGGGAAAATGTTTAGATCCCCCTTTTATTTTATTATTCGTTCTTTTCCCGGGATTTTATGTAAAGTCCCCTTGAAAATATGTTTTAGGGTCCCGTTAAAATTTTATAGCCCTCCCGATTTATGTGAAACTCTCCCCCGTATATATGTATAGCTCTCCCCCCTAAATATGAAAAGTTCCCCTGTGTTTAAAATGTTAGCTCTCCCCGTTAAAAGTATTTGCTCTCCCGTATATATGTTTTAGTTTTTCCCCCTATTTATGTATATTTTTTTCCCCTAAATATGTATAGTTCGCCCTTTTTATATATGGGATAGCTTCCCTTTTATTTTTATGTATAGCTCTCCCTGTATATATGTATAATCCTCCCTGTATATATGTTTAGGGCTCCCCCGTTTTAAAGTATAATCCCCTCTGTATAAATTTTAAAAATCCTCCCTGTTTTATATTTTATAGTTTTTCCCCCCTATTTTAAAAGTATAGCCCCCTTCCTTATATATGTATAAACCTCCCCTTTTATTACACTCACCGGGCCCCTTTTTTTAGGTACACTTGCCAACTGGGGTTTAACCCCGTAATTTCTAAAACACCAATCACATGGCGGCAACTCCCGTGCATTTAGGCAAAGTAACATGGGGGCAAGGGCAATCTCCTGCAGTTTTAAAAACCCAGCAACATTTTGGGGAAAGAAAGGTGATATTAGTTTCCTTTGAAAAAGGGGGAAAGGGGTTGGTTTGGGGCCAGAAGGGGCTTGGGCTGGGGTTTTTTCAGAAACTGCCCCATCTCCTGGGGTTTTCACACACAACCATTTTCTAGGGTTTTAAGGAATGGTTCCGAAAAAGAAAAAACATCCCTGAAGCGGCAGTCCTGGTTTGGGGGAAATGCCTTTGGGTTTAAGCCAGAGGCAAAGGAGAAATGGGCAGACTGGTTCGACCCGATAGAAAGGCAACAGTACTCCCAAAAAAAACCCACCGTTACAACCAAGGTAGGAAAAGACATCTCTGAAACCCCACAGTACGGCCCCAAATTTTAGGCAGATGGGCTACAGCAGCAGGGAAAACCACACCGGGGGCCACTCCTTTCGCTAAGAACTGGAAAATGAGGGTCCAATTTTTCCCAAGCTCATCGAAAAATTTGGGCAAAATTAAGAATTTGGGAAAAAAAGTTCCTTGGGCTGATGAGTCCCGATTTCTTTCTTCGACATTCGGATGGGTAAGGGGCAGGAAATTTTGGCCCCTCAACAACATGAAAACATGGGTCCTTTCCCGCCCTTTTATCAACGGTTTTAGGGGTGGGGTTTTGGGGGTGTCATGGTGGGGGGGAAAATTTTCTTGGGACTCTTTGGGCCCCTTGTACCAAAAAGGAAACATCGTTGAAAAACCCCTTTTGGAATCTATGCAAAAGAAGAATTTAGGCAGTTCCCGAAGGCCCCAAAAAGGGGGTTTCCAAAACCCGTTTTCTAGCAGGGTTTAAACCCAATAAAATTTGGGTGGTGAGGGTAAAATTTTTATAGTTTTTCCCCCGTTTTATATGTATAACTCCTCTGGAAAAAAAGTACTCTCCCTTTAAAATTTTTATAGTTCCCCTGTATATAAGTATTGTTCTCCCTCAAAATATGTATTTGTTTTCCATGTAAAACATGTATAAATTTCTCCCGTAATATTATAATCCTCCCTGTATTTATTTATAGGTTTTCTCCCTTTTTTTAAGTTAAAAATTCTCCCCTGCCCTATATTTTATAGTTTCCCGTTATATAAATAGTTCTTTCCCCGTATATATCAATTTTTCCCTCCCTTGCGTATATGTAAACTCTCCCCCAAAATATGTAAAATTCTCCCTCTATTTTATTTTTAGTTTCCCTTATATATTTTTACTCTTTTCCCGTAAAATGTATAGCTCTCCCTGTATATGTATAGTTCTCCCTGTATATATGTGTAGTTCTCCCTGTATATATGTATAGCTTTCCCTGTATATATGTATTGTCCTCCCTGTATATATGTATAGCCCTCCATATATATGTATAGCTCCCCCCCTTTTTAATTGTTTTAGATTCCCGTATATATGTATAGTTCTCCCCCGTTTTATATGTATAGCCTTTTCCTGTAAAATTTGTATAAAATCTCCCTGTTTAATGTATAGCTTCCCCCCTATATAGGTTTTTTCTCCCCACATATTCCCTATGCTCTTCCTGGAAAATATGTATAAAACCCCCCCCTTTTATATATGTAAAAACCCCCCGTATATATTTTTGTAGCCCTCCCTGTAAAATTATTATAGCTCTCCCTGTATATAAGTATAGTTCTTCCCCTTTTATATGGTAGCTCTCCCCGTATATATGTATAGTTTTTCCCTTGTAAAATAAGTATAAACTCTCCCCGTATATATGTAAAAGTTCTCTTCATTTTTATTTTATAGCCCTCCCTGTATATATTTATATCCCTCCCTATATTATGTTAAAAGCTCTCTCGGAAAATTGTAAAAGCTCTCCCTTATATTGTATAGAATCCTGTATATATTAAAAGTTTTCCCTTTTTATGTATAAAATCTCCCTGTATATAGTTTTAGCTTCCCTGGGATATATGTTAGTTCCCCCTTGGTATTTATGAATATTTCGGGCCCCCTTTTAAAATTATGCTCTCCCCCTTATATGTATAGTCCTCTCTGTATATATGTATAATTCTCCCTGTATATATGTATAGTTCTCCCTGTATATATGTATAGTTCTCCCTGTATATATGTATAGTTCGCCCCTCTATTTTATGTATACTCTCCCCCGTATATATGTAAAAGTTCTCCCCTTTTATATAAAGTATAATCCTCCCCGTAAAAAATGTATAAGGTTTTTCTCCCCTTTTATATGAAAAAGGCCCCCGGTTTTTTATGTATACTCTCCCTGTATATATGTTTTAGTTTTTCCCTGTATATATTTAAGTTTTCCCTGTAAAAATATGGTTTTTTCCCTCCCTTTTTATATAAAGTGAACTCTCCCCGTAATTTTGTATAAACTTTCCCCCATATATGTTTAATTTTTTTCCCCTGCCCTATATGGGATAGGCCTCCTGTATTTTGTATAGTTTCCGTATTTTGAAAAGGTTCTCCCCTTTTTAGAAATTTTTGCTCTCCCTTGGGATATAAAAGTTTTAGGGTCTCCTGTTAAAACATGTAAAGTTTTTCCCTGTGTATATGTATAAACTCCCTGTGTTATGTAAGGGTTTTCTCCCTGGGAAAAATGTATAAACTTTTCCCTGTATTTTTGTATAGTTTCCCCTGTAATTACGTATTTGCTCCCTTTTCCCGTTATATGTATAGCCCTCCCCTTTTAAATGTATAGCTTTTCCCTGTATATATGTATAGATCTCCCTGTAAAATGAAAAGTTCCCCGTAATATGTTTAGTTTCCCCCCCTTATAAAAGGGATAGGGTTTGCCCCCCCTATATATGTATACTTCCCGTTTATATGTATAGTTTTTTCCCGTATATAGTATAATCCTCCCCGTATATTTTGTATTTGTTTTTCTCCCCGTAAAAATGTACAAGGTTTCGCTCTCCCCGTATAAATTGTATAGCCCTCCCTGTATATATGTATAGCTCTCCCTGTATATATGTATAGCCCTCCCTGTATATATGTATAGCCCTCCCTGTATATATGTATAGCCCTCCCTGTATATATGTATAGCTCTCCCTGTATATATGTATAGCTCTCCCTGTATATATGTGTAGCCCCAACCTGTATATATTATAGCCCCCTGTTAAAAAATGTTTTAGCCCTCCCCCGTAAATTGTGTACCTCCCTGTAAATATGTATGCTCTTCCTGTATAATGGGATAGTTCTCTCCCTGTATATTTGTAAAATTTTTTCCCCTTTTATATGTTAAAAGCTTCCCTGTAAATGTTTCTTGTTCTCCCTTTTAAAATTTTATAGCTTTCCGGGAATATGAAGTTTCTCCCTGTATATATGTACAGCCCTCCCTGTGTATATATATATATACAAATTTCCTTTAAAATATCTATTGTTTTCCCCTTTTATATATTTTATAGCTCTCCCCGTATATAATTTTAAACTCACCCTTTATTATTATAGCTCTCCCCCGTAATATGTATTTTGCTCTCCCTGTTTATTTAAAAAAGTTCTCCCTTTTTTTAATCTATAAAACCCCCCCTGTACTCGCTAATATACTCACTCCTCTTTTATAAGCCCCCCCTGTTTTATAGGGTTTTTGGGACTCCTGAAATATAGCTTAGTCCGTATATTTGCTTTTAAATCTCTGTTTTTAAAGCTCTGTTCCCCCCTTTTTATAAAGTTTTTAGCTCTCCCTGTTTAAAGTTCAGTTCCCCCCTTTTAATATTCTAAAGCCTCCCCGTAAAATAGCTCAGTCCTTTCCCCGTTTTTAGCTGAACTTTCTTAATAGCTGTAGTCTCTCTATATAGCTCTGTACTCCCTGTATATAGCTCTGTACTTCCTGTATCTAGCTCTGTCCTCTCTGTATATCGCTCAGTCCTCCCTGTATATAGCTGTCTTCCCTGTGTATATCTATAGCCCTCCCTGTATATATGTATAGCCCCCCGTTTTAAAAATTTTTAGATCTCCCCCTTTAAAAAATTATAGCTCTCCCTGGAATTAAAATTTATAGATCCCCCCTGTAAAATGTATAGCTTTTCCCCCATATATTTTTAGTTTTCCTTTTTATATACATTTTAGCTTTCCTGTAAATATGTATTGTTTTCCCTGTTAAAATGTTTAAACTCTCCCTGGGTTTTAAAAAAATTATACGATTTTGTATATATGTTAGCTCTCCCCCTTTTATAATTTTGTTTTTTTCCCCCTTTTACATATAGCTCTTTCCTGGGATAAAATTAATTTGTTCCCCCCTGTATATATGTACTTTTTATTTGCCCTCCCTGTATAAGGGATACCCTCCCGGGAAAATAATTTTATAGGGCCCTTCCCGTAAAATTTTTTTAAATTTTTCCCCCCGAAAAAATGGAAAAGCCCCCCCCTGTATATATTATAGCCCTCCCCCGTATTTTGTATAGCTCTCCCTGTATACATTTATAAACTCTCCCCTGGGATATAAAAGTATTGTTCTCCCTGTATTTTAAGTATAGCTCTCCCCCGTATATTTGTATTGTTTCCCTGTTATTATTTTTTAGCCCCCCTGTATATATTATAGGCCCCCCGGGATATAAGTATACCCCCCCCGTATATATTTATAGCCTTCCTGTTTTATAAGTAATTTTTCTCCCCGGGAATTTGTATAGCTCTTTCCCCCCTTTTATATGTATTAAGCTCCCTGTATAAAATTATAGCCTCCCTTTTAAATATGTATTGCCTCCCTGTTTTATATGTTTTAGCTTCCCTGTATATTGTAAAAGCTCTCCCTTTTATATATTTTTTTAGCCCCCCCCTGTATTAAATTTTTGGGTTTTCCCGGGATAATGTATAACCCTTCCCTGTTTAAAAATGTAAAGCCCTCCCGATATATTTGTATAAACTCCTCCCTGTAATATGTATAGCTCCCCTGTAAAATGTAAAGCTCACCCTGTATATATGATAGATCTCCCGTATATATGTTTTATTTTTCCCTGTTTTATATGTATGCTCACCCTGTATATATTGGGATAAACCCTCCCCGTATATATGTTTTTAAAACCCTCCCCCGTATATATTTTATAGCTTCCCCTGAATATATGTATAGTTTTTCCTTGTTTTATTGTGAGCCCACCCAAATTTTATATGGATAGCTCTTTCCCGGGTTAAAATGTATACTTTTCCCCCCCTTTTATTTATAGTTTCCCCCCTTTTAAAATTTTTATCCCCCCTTTAATATTTATAGCTCTCCCGTATATTTTTGTATAAAACCCCCCCGTATATATGTATTTGCCCTCCCTGGTATATATGTATAGCCTCCAGTATATATGTATACCCCCCCGTATATATGTAAAAGATCTTTCCCCTTAAAATATTTCATTTGCCCTCCCTGTATATATTATAAAACTCTCTCTGTTTTATAAGTATAATCCCCATTTATATAAAGTATGTTTCCCTTTTATATAAAAAGTAAATTCTCTCTGTAAATCCCGTATACTCTCCCTGTAAAATATGTTTAATTTCCCCCCTGTGGGATATGTTTAGCCCTCCCTGTATATAAAGTATAGTCCTTTCCCCGTAAAATGTTAAAAATTTTGCCCGTATATATGTATAGTCCTCCCTGTATATATGTATAGTTCCCCCTGGGTATATGTATAAATTCCCCGTATATATTATAAACCCTCCCCGTATTTAAGGGGTAGCCTCCCCGAAAATATTAAAGCTCTCCCTGTATATATTTATAGGGGGTCTCGTATATATGTATATTTTTAAAAAACCCCCCTTTTTTTTTTTTTTTTTTTTTTGTTTTTTTTCCTCCCCAAAATTTTTGGGATAAACCCTCCCTGTAAAAATGTTTTTAGCTCTCCCTGTATATATGTATAGTTCTCCCTGTATATAAGTATAAACCCTCCCGATATATGGTACTCTTTTCCCTTTTAATGTTTTAGCCCTCCCCGTTTTAAAATTTTTTAAACTCACCCCCTATATAGTATAACTCTCCCTGTTTTAAAAGTATAAATCTCTCTGTTAAAATGTATAGCTTTTCCCTGTTTTAAAATGTTTTAAAAATCCTCCCCCTTTTTTTATGTTTGCCCCCCCTTATAAATGTTAAAAAGGGCCTCCCGGGATATATTAAAAATTCTGCCTTTTTAAATGTATAGTCTCCCTGTTATATGTATATTTTTTCCCCGTTTTTATATTTATATTTTTTTTACTGTATATATGTTAGCCCTCCCCGAATAAAAGTGTAGCTCCCCTTTTATATTGTATACCCCTCCCTGTATATATGTATAGGTCTCTCTGTATATATGTATATTTCCCCGAATTTTTGTATAAATCCTCCCCGAATAAATTTTTTAAAGCCCCCCCTGGGTTTTTTATATGTATAGTTCTCCCGTTTTATATCTTTAAAACCCCCCCCTATACTCGCTGTATAAAGCTCACTCCTCTCTGTATATAGCTTCCCCCCTGTAATAGCTCTGGGACCTCTTTTAAATTGTGTAGTCCCCTGTAAATAGCAGTCCTCCCTTATTTTTAGCTCATCCCCCCCGTATAATTATAGCTCTCCCTTTTTAAAATAGAACGTCCCCCCCTAAATATATCTATTAAAACCCCCCCTGTAAAAATAGCTTTAGTCCCTTTTGTATATAGGGTGTATTTTCCCGTAAAAATTCTCTGTAGTCTCTGTAATTTTACCTGGAGGTTCCCCTGTAAAATAGCTCTGGGCCCTGGGTTTTTTATAGCTCGGGAATCCCCGTATATAGGGTCTTCCCCTCTGTATATAGCTTTGTCCTCCCTGTATATAGCTCTGTACTCTCTGTATATAGCTGTCTTCGCTGTGTATATCTATAGCCTTTCCCGTAAAACCCTGTATATACTCATCCTCCCTTTAAAAGCTGTACTCTCTTATATAGCTGTAGTTCGTATAGGCTGACTCCTTTTAAAAACGTAGTCCTGATACAGCTCTGTACTCCCTGTATATAGCTTAGTCCTCCCTGTATATAACCTGTATTCCCCGTTTTTAAACTCTGTTCTCTGTATAAACGTCTTTGTATATAGTCTGTATCTCTTTAAAAAAACTGTACCTCGTATAAGCTCTTATTCTGTATAAAGCTGTAGGGCCTGTATATAGCTCTGTATCCTGTATATAGCGGCCTCTGTATAACCTTGTACTCCCTGGGAATAGCCTTACTTCCTTATATACTCTGTCCTCGCTGTATATAGCTCTGTCCTCCCTGTATATAGCTCTGTCCTCCCTGTATATAACTCTGTAATCCCTGTATATAGCTCTGTAGTCTCTGTATAAAGCTGTACTCTCTGTATATAGCTCTGTGTTCTGGTATAAAGTTATCCTCTTAAAATAGCTCTGATCTCTGTATATAGCTCTGCCCTGGGTTTATATAGCTCTGTCCTCCCTTTATTTAAAAAAACCCCCTGTATATGCTCTGTAGTCCTGTAATAGCTCTATAGTCTCTGTATATACTCGGCCTCTCTGTATAAGCCCTCCCTGAAAATATCATGCTGTCCCCCCTTATTTCTTTGCTGTCCTCCCTAATATACTATAGTCTCCCTTTATATACCATATCTCTGATTTGCTCGTACTGTCTTATATAGCTCTGTCCTCTTGTATTGCTCTGTCCTCCCCTGTAATGTCATACCTCCCGTAAAAGCTCTGTACTGTCTGTATAGTCTCTGTATATATGTATATATGTATAGCTGTCCTCCCTGTATATATCCCTGTATATATCTATAGCTGTCCTCCCTGTATATATCTATTGCTGTCCTCCCTGTATATATCTATAGCTGCCCTCCCTGTATATATGTATAGCTGTCTTCCCTATATATATATATATATATATATATATATATATATAGCTGTCCTCCCTGTATATATCTTTAGCTGTCCTCCCTGTATATACAGTATCTATAGCTGCCCTCCCTGTATATATGTATAGCTGTCTTCCCTGTATATATATATATATATATATATATATATATCTATAGCTGTCCTCCCTGTATATATCTATAGCTGTCCTCCCTGTATATATCTATAGCTGTCCCCCTGTATATATCTATAGCTGTCCTCCCTGTATATATCTATAGCTGTCCTCCCTGTATATATCTATAGCTGTCCTCCCTGTATATATGTATAGCTCTCCCTGTATATATGTATAGGTCTCTCTGTATATATGTATAGTTCTCCCTGTATATATCTATAGCTGTCCTCCCTGTATATACCTATAGCTGTCCTCCCTGTATATATCTATAGCCCTCCCTGTATATAGCTCTGTACTGTCTTTATATATCTATAGCTGTCCTCCCTGTATATATCTATAGCTGTCCTCCCTGTATATATCTATAGCTGTCCTCCCTGTATATATATATCTATAGCTGTCCTCCCTGTATATATCTATAGTTCTCCCTGTATATATCTATAGCTGTCCTCCCTGTATATATCTATAGCTCTCCCTGTATATATCTATAGCTGTCCTCCCTGTATATATCTATAGCTGTCCTCCCTGTATATAGCTCTGTCCTCCCTGTATATAGCTCTGTACTGTCTGTATATATCTATAGCTGTCCTCCCTGTATATATCTATAGCTGTCCTCCCTGTATATATCTATAGCTGTCCTCCCTGTATATATCTATAGCTGTCCTCCCTGTATATAGCTCTGTCCTCCCTGTATATATCTATAGCTGTCCTCCCTGTATATTTTGGGCCCCCTGTATATACTTTACCCTTTCTGTAATTCTTAAAGTCCCCCTTTTATTCTATAGCTGCCCCCTGTATATACTTAGTTCCCCCCCGTATATATATATTGTTCCCCTTTATATTTTGCTTCCTCCCTGTTATTTCTTATTCCCCCCTTAAATAGTTTTTTTATAGGGCCCCCCCTGTAATTTTATCTGTTCCCCTGTAAATACCTGTCCCCCCTGTATATATTTGTGTTTCCCCGTAATTTTTCAAAAGCTGCCCCTGTATATATTTAAATTTTTTTATTTTTTTTATATTTTTTTATAATCTTATCCCCGATTATCTATAGCCTCCCGTATATACTTTACCCCCCTTATATACTTTTCCTTTTTATATACTTCTGTCCTATTATATGCCCTCCCCGTATAAATTATAGTGTCCCCCTTATATTCTTAGTCCCCTGTTAATTTAAAACTGTCCCCCGTTTTTTATAGCTTCCCCCCAAATATCTTAAAATTCCCCCGTTATAGCCTGTATTCTGATATATTTTGTCCCCTTGTATATAGCCCTCCCTTTTTAATTATCCCCTCCCTGTATATAAAAAAAGCTCTCCCTGTATATATCTATAGCTGTCCTCCCTGTATATAGCTCTATAGTCTCTGTATATAGCTCTGTAGTCTCTGTATATATCTATAGCTGTCCTTCCTGTATATAGCTCTGTACTCTCTGTATATAGCTGTAGTCTCTGTATATAGCTCTGTCCTATCTGTATATAGCCCTCCCTGTAGTAGCGGCATCAGGCTATTAATACTCGCCTCTGTTGAGCTGAGAGCAGGGATTCCCTCTGACGTCACTGCTTGGTAACCAGATAAACACAGCAAAGACAACACCATATATGGCTATGTACGTCACAGGAACTCCGGGTGGGCGGGGCCGCCCGCCGTGCTGTACCCTATGCGCTGCGGGCTCCCCGGGCGGCTCCGGGGCCGGCGCTCGGGGGATGCGGGCGGGGGGCTCCGGGGCTGCGGCCGGCCGAGTCTGGGGCCGCTGGGGCCCGGGGCTCCGGAGCTGGGGCCCGGGGAGTGCGGAGGGGCCGTGACGTGTGCCGGGGGGCGGGGCCGGCCCGTATAAATAGCTACGAGCTCAGAGCTTCATTCATAAATCTGAGGAGCAGCGGAGCCGCGAGGACCGGAGACTGCAGCTGCTGCCGCCCGACAGCGAGCGCTCACCCCGGCCGCAGGGGGCGCACCCACCGGAGGGGACCCAGGGACTGAGGAGATCCCAAAACTGAACAGGAGGGGATCCCGGGACTGAACTATACAGGAGGGGATCCCAGCAATCCGGGACTGAGGAGATCCCGACACTGAGAAGATCCCGGGACTGAACTATACAGGAGGGGATCCCGACACTGAGAAGATCCCGGGACTGAGGAGATCCCGACACTGAGAAGATCCCGGGACTGAACTATACAGGAGATATCCCAGGACTGATCCATATACAGGAGGGGATCCCAGCACAGATATCAACAGTGGGGCAGATCCCATTAGTGATACTGGAGACCCCGATCTGTACACTGGAGGGGATCTAGTCACTATTACCTGCATAGGAGATCCCAACAACTCTCTCTACACAGGACGGGATTTCAGCGCTGATCTATACACAGGAGATCCGTGATCTGTACCAAGAGGAGATCTCATCAGTGATCTGCACACAGGAGATCCCAGCACTGATCCCTACAGAGCTGCACGGTCCCGACAGAGCAGGGAATCCCAGCATTTCTCTGATTACTGATCCTTAGGGAACATCCTGCCGGTTATTGTCTCCATCAACAGTAGATCCCATCCGTCACTGATCCTTGCTTAAAACTGAGATTTCATTGATGATCCCTACTTAAGAAGGAGCAATTGTTACCGCTGATCCCTACACCCGGCTGAGGAGGTCCCATCACCGATCCCTACGCAAGGCTGAGGAGATCCCATCATTGATCCCTACACAAGGCTGAGGAGATCCCAGCACCGATCCCTACGCAAGACTGAGGAGATCCCATCATTGATCCCTACACCGGCTGAGGAGATCCCAGCACCGATCCCTACACCCGGCTGAGGAGATCCCAGCACCGATCCCTACACCCGGCTGAGGAGATCCCATCATTGATCCCTGCACCCGGCTGAGGAGATCCCAGCACCGATCCCTACGCAAGGCTGAGGAGATCCCAGCACCGATCCCTACGCAAGGCTGAGGAGATCCCAGCAATGATCCCTATGCAAGGCTGAGGAGATCCCATCAATGATCCCTATGCAAGGCTGAGGAGATCCCAGCACCGATCCCTACGCAAGGCTGAGGAGATCCCATCAGCGATCCCTACGCCAGGCTGAGGAATCCAGCACCCACCCCACGCAAAACGAGGGGATTTTCCCGCACCGTCCCTACGCAAGGCGGGAGATCCCAGACCGTTCCCCACGCAAGGCTGAGGAGATCCCAGCACCGACCCTCCAGGCTAGGAGATCCCCGCACGATCCCCACGCAAGGGTGGGAGATCCCGCACCGCCCTACCAAGGGTGAGGAGATCCCTCATTGATCCCTGCAAGGCTGGGAGGGCCCCTCACCGATCCCTACACCCCAGGGAGGGCCCATCACCGATCCCTAAACCCCGGGGAGGGGTCCCCTCACACCCTATCCCGGCTGAGGAGGGCCACCCACCTTCCCTACACCCCGGTGAGGAGGTCCATCACGACCTACACCCGGGGTGAAGGGGGGGCATCACCGATCCCCACACAAGGGAGGAGGTCCCATCACCGATCCCTAAAAGTGAGGGGGGTCCCCTCATTGATCCCTACACAGGCTGAGGAGATCCCTCTTGTCCCTAAAAAAGGCTGAGGGAATCCCACATTGATCCCCACACAAAGGGGGAGGGGATCCCATCATTGATCCCTACGCAAGGCTGAGGAGATCCCATCATTGATCCCTACGCAAGGCTGAGGAGATCCCATCATTGATCCCTACGCAAGGCTGAGGAGATCCCATCATTGATCCCTACCCAAGGCTGAGGAGCTCCCATCACCGATCCCTACTCCCGGCTGAGGAGGTCCCATCACCGATCCCTACCCCCGGCTGAGGAGGTCCCATCACCGATCCCTACACCCGGCTGAGGAGGTCCCATCACCGATCCCTACACAAGGCTGAGGAGATCCCATCATTGATCCCTACACCCGGCTGAGGAGATCCCATCATTGATCCCTACACCCGGCTGAGGAGATCCCATCATTGATCCCTACACCAGGCTGAGGAGATCCCTGCACTCGCTCGTGTCGTCTCCGGATTTCGGGGGTCATGTACCAAGGATACGACTCGTCCAGCTCCTCCCCATCGGCTGAGTCTCAGTATCTCTCATCCGTGGATTCATTCGGGAGCCCGTCCACCGCCGCCGCCCCCCAGGTGAGTGTGACCTGCCCCAGAGCACGCCTCTCCTGCCCATAGGGGGCGCACATCAACAAGGAGGGAGCCCGCAGTCAGGTAGGAGATGGGAGGAGGGAGCCCGCAGTCAGGTAGGGGAGAGGAGGGAGCCCGCAGGCAGGAAGGAGACAGGATCAGGAGGGAGCCCGCAGTCAGGTAGGGGAGAGGAGGGAGCCCGCAGTCAGGTAGGGGAGAGGAGGGAGCCCGCAGTCAGGTAGGGCAGGGGAGGGAGCCCGCAGTCAGGTAGGGCAGGGAGGAGGGAGCCGCAGTCAGGTAGGAGACGGGAGGAGGGAGCCCGCAGTCAGGTAGGAGACGGAGGAGGAGGGAGCCCGCAGTCAGGTAGGAGGGAGCCCGCAGTCAGGTAGGAGACGGGAGGAGGTGGGAGGCCGCAGTCTGGTAGGAGACGGGAGTAGGGTGCACGCCGTCAGGTAGGTGAAGGGAGGAGGAGGGAGCCCGCAGTCAGGTAGGAGACGGGAGGAGGAGGGAGCCCGCAGTCAGGTAGGAGACGGGAGGAGGAGGGAGCCCGCAGTCAGGTAGGGGGCGGGAGGGGGAGGGAGCCCGCAGTCAGGTAGGAGGGAGCCCGCAGTCAGGTACGAGACGGTAGGAGGAGGGAGCCCGCAGTCAGGTAGGAGGGAGCCCGCACTGATGTAGGCGACGGGAGAAGGAGGGAGCCCGCAGTCAGGTAGAGACGGGAGGAGGAGGGGAGCCCGCAGTCAGGTAGGAGACGGGAGGAGGGAGCCCGCAGTCAGGTGGGAGGAGGGAGCCCGCAGTCAGGTAGGAGGAGGGAGCCGGCAGTCAGGTAGGAGGAGGGAGCCCGCAGTCAGGTAGGAGGAGGGAGCCCGCAGTCAGGTGGGAGGAGGGAGCCCGCAGTCAGGTGGGAGGAGGAGCCCGCAGTCAGGTAGGAGGAGGGAGCCCGCAGTCAGGTGGGAGGAGGGAGCCCGCAGTCAGGTAGGAGGAGGGAGCCCGCAGTCAGGTGGGAGGAGGGAGCCCGCAGTCAGGTAGGAGACGGGAGGAGGAGGGAGCCCGCAGTCAGGTAGGAGACGGTGGAGGAGGGAGCCGCAGTCAGGTAGGAGACGGGAGCAGGAGGGAGCCCGCAGTCAGGTAGGAGACGGGAGGAGGAGGGAGCCGCAGTCAGGTAGGAGACGGGAGGAGGAGGGAGCCCGCAGTCAGGTAGGAGACGGGAGGAGCCGGGAGCCCGCAGTCAGGTAGGAGACGGGAGGAGGAGGGAGCCCGCAGTCAGGTAGGTAGGACGGGAGAGTGGAGGGAGCCCGCAGTCAGGTAGGAGACGGGAGGAGGAGGAGCCCGCAGTCAGGTAGGAGACGGGAGGAGGAGGGAGCCCGCAGTCAGGTAGGAGACGGGAGGAGGAGGGAGCCCGCAGTCAGGTAGGAGACGGGAGAAGGAGGGAGCCCGCAGGGGAGGAGGAGGGAGCCCGCAGTCGGGCAGGAGACGGGAGGAGGAGGGAGCCCGCAGTCAGGTAGGAGACGGGAGGAGGGAGCCCGCAGTCAGGTGGGAGGAGGGAGCCCGCAGTCTGGTAGAGACGGGGAGAGGAGGGAGCCCGCAGTCAGGTAGGAGACGGGAGGAGGAGGGAGCCCGCAGTCAGGTAGGAGACGGGAGAGGAGGGAGCCCGCAGTCAGGTAGGAGACGGGAGGAGGGAGCCCGCAGTCAGGTAGGAGACGGGAGGAGGAGGGAGCCCGCAGTCAGGTAGGAGACGGGAGGAGGAGGGAGCCCGCAGTCAGGTAGGAGACGGGAGGAGGAGGGAGCCCGCAGTCAGGTAGGAGACGGGAGGAGGAGGGAGCCCGCAGTCAGGTAGGAGACGGGAGGAGGAGGGAGCCCGCAGTCAGGTAGGAGACGGGAGGAGGAGGGAGCCCGCAGTCAGGTAGGAGACGGGAGGAGGAGGGAGCCCGCAGTCAGGTAGGAGACGGGAGGAGGAGGGAGCCCGCAGCAGGTAGGAGACGGGAGGAGGGAGCCCGCAGTCAGGTAGGAGACGGGAGGAGGAGGGAGCCCGCAGTCAGGTAGGAGACGGGAGGAGGAGGGAGCCAGCTGTCAGGTAGGAGACGGAGGAGGGAGCCCGCAGTCAGGTAGGAGACGGGAGGAGGAGGGAGCCCGCAGTCAGGTAGGAGACGGGAGGAGGAGGGAGCCCGCAGTCAGGTAGGAGACGGGAGGAGGAGGGAGCCCGCAGTCAGGTAGGAGACGGGAGGAGGAGGGAGCCCGCAGTCAGGTAGGAGACGGGAGGAGGAGGGAGCCCGCAGTCAGTAGGAGACGGGAGGAGGAGGAGGCCCGCAGTCAGGTAGGAGACGGGAGGAGGAGGGAGCCCGCAGTCAGGTAGGAGACGGGAGGAGGAGGGAGCCCGCAGTCAGGTAGGAGACGGGAGGAGGAGGGAGCCCGCAGTCAGGTAGGAGACGGGAGGAGGAGGGAGCCCGCAGTCAGGTAGGAGACGGGAGGAGGAGGGGAGCCCGCAGTCAGGTAGGAGACGGGAGGAGGAGGGAGCCCGCAGTCAGGTAGGAGACGGGAGGAGGAGGGAGCCCGCAGTCAGGTAGGAGACGGGAGGAGGAGGGAGCCGCGTCAGTAGGAGACGGGAGGAGAGGGAGCCCGCAGTCAGGTAGGAGACGGGAGGAGGAGGGAGCCCGCAGTCAGGTAGGAGACGGGAGTAGGAGGGAGCCCGCAGTCAGGTAGGGGAGAGGAGGGAGCCCGCAGTCAGGTAGGAGACGGGAGAGAGAGGAGCCCGCAGTCAGGTAGGAGACGGGAGGAGGAGGGAGCCCGCCGTCAGGTAGGAGACGGGAGGAGGAGGGAGCCCGCAGTCAGGTAGGAGACGGGAGGAGGAGGGAGCCCGCAGTCAGGTAGGAGCCGGGAGGAGGGAGCCCGCAGTCAGGTAGGAGACGGGAGAGGAGGAGCCCGCTGTCAGGTAGGAGACGGGAGGAGGAGGGAGCCCGCAGGCAGGTAGGGCAGAGCAGGGAGCCGCAGTCAGGCAGGGCAGGGGAGGGAGCCCGCAGTCAGGTAGGGCAGGGGAGGGAGCCCGCAGTCAGGTAGGGCAGGGGAGGGAGCCCGCAGTCAGGTAGGGCAGAGCAGGGAGCCCGCAGTCAGGTAGGAGACGGGAGAAGGAGGGAGCCCGCAGTCAGGTAGGAGACGGGAGAAGGAGGGAGCCCGCAGTCAGGCAGGAGACGGGAGAAGGAGGGAGCCCGCAGTCAGGTAGGAGACGGGAGAAGGAGGGAGCCCGCAGTCCGGTAGGAGACGGGCGAAGGAGGGAGCCCGCAGTCAGGTAGGAGACGGGAGAAGGAGGGAGCCCGCAGTCAGGTAGGAGACGGGAGAAGGAGGGAGCCCGCAGTCAGGTAGGAGACGGGAGGAGGAGGGAGCCCGCAGTCAGGTAGGAGACGGGAGAAGGAGGGAGCCCGCAGTCAGGTAGGAGACGGGAGAAGGAGGGAGCCCGCAGTCAGGTAGGAAACGGGAGAAGGAGGGAGCCCGCAGTCAGGTAGGGCAGAGAAGCGAGACCGCAGTCAGGCAGGAGACGGGAGAAGGAGGGAGCCCGCAGTCAGGCAGGAGACAGTAGGAGGGAGCCCGCAGTCAGGTAGGGCAGAGCAGGGAGCCCGCAGTCAGGCAGGAGCCGGGCGTAGGAGGGAGCCCGCCGTCACGGAGGAGCCGGGAGAAGGAGGGAGCCCGCAGTCAGGTAGGAGCCAGAAGGAGGGAGCCCGCAGTCAGGTAGGGCAGAGCAGGGAGCCCGCAGTCAGGTAGGAGACGGGAGAAGGAGGGAGCCCGCAGTCAGGCAGGAGACGGGAGGAGGAGGGAGCCCGTAGTCAGGCAGGAGACGGGAGAAGGAGGGAGCCCGCAGTCAGGCAGGAGACGGGAGAAGGAGGAGCCCGCAGTCAGGCAGGAGACGGAGAAGGAGGGAGCCCGCCAGTCAGGCAGGAGACGGGAGAAGGAGGGAGCCCGCAGTCAGGCAGGAGACGGGAGAAGGAGGGAGCCCGCAGTCAGGCAGGAGACGGGAGAAGGAGGGAGCCCGCAGTCAGGCAGGAGACGGGAGAAGGAGGGAGCCCGCAGTCAGGCAGGAGACGGGAGAAGGAGGGAGCCCGCAGTCAGGCAGGAGAACGGGAGAAGGAGGGAGCCCGCAGTCAGGTAGGAGACGGGAGGAGGAGGGAGCCCGCAGTCAGGTAGGAGACGGGAGGAGGAGGGAGCCCGCAGTCAGGTAGGGCAGAGCAGGGAGCCCGCAGTCAGGCAGAAGACGGGAGACGGCGGGAGCCCGCAGGCCGGCAGAAGACGGGAGAAGGAGGGAGCCCGCAGTCAGGCAGGAGACGGGAGAAGGAGGGAGCCCGCAGTCAGGCAGGATGACGGGAGAAGGAGGGAGCCCGCAGTCAGGCAGGAGACGGAGAGGAGGGAGCCCGCAGTCAGGCAGGAGACGGGAGAAGGAGGGAGCCCGCAGTCAGGTAGGAGACGGGAGGAGGATGGGAGCCCGCAGTCAGGTAGGAGACGGAGGAGGAGGGAGCCCGCAGTCAGGTAGGAGACGGGAGGAGGAGGGAGCCCGCAGTCAGGTAGGAGACGGGAGGAGGAGGGAGCCCGCAGTCAGGTAGGAGACGGGAGGAGGAGGGAGCCCGCAGTCAGGTAGGAGACGGGAGGAGGAGGGAGCCCGCAGTCAGGTAGGAGACGGGAGAAGGAGGGAGCCCCGCAGTCAGGTAGGAGACGGGAGAAGGAGGGAGCCGCAGTCAGGTAGGAGACGGGAGAAGGAGGGAGCCCGCAGTAGGTAGGAGACGGGAGGAGGAGGGAGCCCGCAGTCAGGTAGGAGACGGAGGAGGAGGGAGCCCGCAGTCAGGTAGGAACGGAGGAGGAGGGAGCCCGCAGTCAGGTAGGAGACGGGAGGAGGGGAGGCCCGCAGTCAGGTAGGAGACGGGAGGAGAGGGAGGCCCGCAGTCAGGTAGGAGGACGGGGGAGGAGGGAGCCCGCAGTCAGGTAGGACGGGAGGAGGAGGGAGCCCGCAGTCAGGAAGGAGACGGGAGAAGGAGGGAGCCCCCCTACAGGCAGCACACGGGAGAAGGAGGGAGCCCGCAGCAGGCAGGAGACGGGAGAAGGAGGGAGCCCGCAGTCAGGCAGGAGACGGGAGAAGGAGGGAGCCCGCAGTCAGGCAGGAGACGGGAGAAGGAGGGAGCCCGCAGTCAGGCAGGAGACGGGAGAAGGAGGGAGCCCGCAGTCAGGTAGGAGACGGGAGAGGAGGGAGCCCGCAGTCAGGTAGGAGACGGGAGAAGGAGGGAGCCCGCAGTCAGGTAGGAGACGGGAGAAGAGGGAGCCCGCGGCGTCGGGGAGGAGGAGGGAGCCCGCAGTCAGGTAGGAGACGGGAGAAGGAGGGAGCCCGCAGGGGAGGAGGAGGGAGCCCGCAGTCAGGTAGGAGACGGGAGAAGGAGGGAGCCGCAGTCAGGTAGGAGACGGGAGAAGGAGGAGCCCGCAGGGGAGAAGGAGGGAGCCCGCAGTCAGGTAGGAGACAGGAGAAGGAGGTAGCCCGCAGGGGAGGAGGAGGGAGCCCGCAGGCAGGTAGGCGACGGGAGAAGGCGGGGCCCGCAGGGGAGACGGGAGGAGGAGGGAGCCCGCAGTCAGGTAGGAGACGGGAGAAGGAGGGAGCCCGCAGTCAGGTAGGAGACGGGAGAAGGAGGGAGCCCGCAGGGGAGGAGGAGGGAGCCCGCAGTCAGGTAGGGCAGAGCAGGGAGCCCGCAGGGGAGAAGGAGGGAGCCCGCAGTCAGGTAGGGCAGAGCAGGGAGCCCGCAGGGGAGGAGGAGGGAGCCCGCAGACCGCTAGGAGACGGGAGGAGGCGGGCGCCCGCAGGCAGGTAGGGCAGAGCAGGGAGCCCGCAGTCAGGCAGGGGAGGAGGCCGTTCCCTCATGGGCTCTGCGCACTACAGCCCCCAGCAGGTTATGGAGCAGGTGCATGCTGGGAGTTGTAGTCCCACAGCCGCGCGGCTCCGTCCGCTGCCTTTGCCCTAGTTACAGCAGCGCCGTCTTCCCCATAGTAACGGGGGCGGGGCTACGGCCAGTGACGCTAACGTGCTATTCTGGAACGCAGCGTCGATTAAACGCAGGGACGTAGCTGCCGGCGCGTCTGACGTCATGGACCCTGGGGGCGGGATCACATGAAGTGACGCCCACGGCTCGTCGTTTTCTGTGGGGATTGCTAATAATTGATTGGTGAACCGGATACAGAGAGAGGGGCAGGGGGAGCAGTCAGACAGTGCACCGGATACAGGGAGAGGGGCAGGGGGAGCAGTCAGACAGTGCACCGGATACATGGAGAGGGGCAGTGGGAGCAGTGAGACAGTGCACCGGATACAGAGAGAGGGGCAGGGGGAGCAGTCAGACAGTGCACCGGATACAGAGAGAGGGGCAGGGGGAGCAGTGAGACAGTGCACCGGATACAGAGAGAGGGGCAGGGGGAGCAGTCAGACAGTGCACCGGATACAGAGAGAGGGGCAGGGGGAGCAGTGAGACAGTGCACCGGATACAGAGTCAGACAGTGCACCGGATACAGAGAGAGGGGCAGGGGGAGCAGTGAGACAGTGCACCGGATACAGAGAGAGGGGCGGGGGGAGCAGTGAGACCGATACAGAGAGAGAGGGCAGGGGGAGCAGTAACAGTGCATCGGATACAGAGAGAGGGGCAGGGGAGCAGTGAACAGTGCATCGGATACAAGGGAGATGGGCCCGGGGAGCAGTGAGACAGGGCACCGGATACAGAGAGAGGGCAGGGGAGCAGTCAGACAGTGCACCGGATACAGAGACAGGGGCAAGGGGAGCGTCAGACAGTGCAACCGGGTTCAAGGGGAGGGCAGGGGGAGCAGTGAGACAGTGCACCGGGGGGGGGGGGGGGGGGGGGGGGGGGGGGGGTACAGGGGGAGGGGGTCTACAAAAGGGGGGGAGGGGGGCAGGGTCAGGAGACAGTGCACCGGATACAGAGAGAGGGGCAGGGGGAGCAGTGAGACAGTGCATCGGATACAGAGAGAGGGGCAGGGGGAGCAGTTAGACAGTGCACCGGATACAAGGAGAGGGGCAGGGGGAGCAGTGAGACAGTGCACCGGATACAGAGAGAGGGGCAGTGGGGAGCAGTCAGGGCAGTGCATCGGATACAAGGAGAGGGGTAGGGGGAGCAGTGAGACCGTGCACCGGAAACAGAGGAGGGGCAGGGGGCGTGAAGACAGTGCACCGGATACAGAGAGAGGGGCAGGGGGAGCAGTGAGACAGTGCACCGGATACAGGGCGACGGCATCGAGGCGCAGTGAGACAGTGCACCGGATACACCGAGAGGGGCAGGGGGAGCAGTGAGACCGGGCTCCGGATACATGGAGAGGGGCTGGGGGAGCAGTGAGACAGTGCACCGGATACAGAGAGAGGGGCAGGGGGAGCAGTGAGACAGTGCACCGGATACAGGGAGAGGGGGAGAGGAGCAGTGAGACAGTGCACCGGATACAAGGAGAGGGGCAGGGGGAGCAGTGAGACAGTGCACCGGATACAAGGAGAGGGGAAGGGGGAGCAGTGAGACAGTGCACCGGATATAGGGAGAGGGGCAGGGGGAGCAGTCAGACAGTGCACCGGATACAAGAGAGGGGCAAGGGGGACCAGTGAGAAAAGTGCATCCGATATAGGGAGAAGGGGGAGCAGTGAGACAGTGCACCGGATATAGGGAGACGGCAGAGAGGGGCAGGGGGAGCAGTGAGACAGTGCACCGGATACAAGGAGAGGGGCAGGGGGACCAGTGAGACAGTGCACCGGATATAGGGAGAGGGGGAGCAGTGAGACAGTGCACCGGATATAGGAGAACGGCAGGGGGACAGTGAGACAGTGCACCGGATACAAGGAAGGGGGCAGGGGAGCAGTGAGACAGTGCACCGGATATAGGGAGAACGGCAGAGAGGGGCAGGGGGACCAGTGAGACAGTGCACCGGATACAGGGAGACAGCAGAGTGGGGGCAGGGGGAGTGCACCGGATATAGGGAGAGGGGGAGCATTGAGACAGTGCACCGGATATAGGGAGAGGGGCAGGGGGAGCAGTCAGACAGTGCACCGGATACAGAGAGAGGGCAGGGGGAGCAGTGAGACAGTGCACCGGATACAGGGAGACAGCAGAGAAGGGCAGGGGGAGCAGTGAGACAGTGCACCAGCTATAGGAAGACGGCAGAGAGGGGCAGGGGGAGCAGTGAGACAGTACACCGGATACAGGAAGACGGCAGAGAGGGGCAGGGGGAGCAGTAAGAAAGTGCACCGGATATAGAGAGACGGCAGGGGGAGCAGTGAGACAGTGCACCGGATAGATCAGTGAGAGTATGCATTGGAGAGGGTGAATCAGTGAGACAGTGCATCAGATGTAGGGAGAAACAGAACAGGGACCGGGTAGGTCTTACCTGTCCAGTATGCATTTTAGAGTGGATCAGTGAGAGGAACTCTTGCCTGTACAGTTACAATATTCACCTGAGAGGGTTTGTTACCTGTCCAGGGGATGGATCAGTTAGAATATGCACCAGAGCGTGGCTCTTACCTGTACAGGGGGTGGATCAGTGAGACTATGCACCAGAGGGGGGGTTCTTAATTGAACAGGGGCTGGATTAGTGAGACTATGCACCAGACAGGGGCTCGTACCTGACCACCGGGGGGGATCAGTAACATATGCATTGAAGAGGGGTTCTTACATGTACAAAGGGTGGATCAGTGATAATATGCATTGTAGAGGGGGCTCTTACCTGTACAAGGGGCGATTTAGGAGGACTATTTATAGGAAAGGGGATCTTACCTGTTAAGGAGATGGATCTGTGGGACTATGCACCGAAGAGGGAATGCTGCCTGTACAGAGGGTGGATCAGTGACAATATGTACTGTGGAGGGGCTGTTACCTGTACACGGCGTGGATTGGTGAGACTGTGCATCAGAAAGAGGTTCTTACCTGTACAAGGGCTGGATAAGTGAGACTATGCACCAGACAGAGCCTCTTTACAGGGGGTGGATCAGTGGCCATATGCATGGAAGAGGGGTTGTTACATGTACGAGGGGTGGATCAGTGGCTATGACCAGTGAGGGGCTGCTACTTGTACAGGGGATGCATTCATGAGAAGATGAGGTTGTTACCTGTACAAGTGGGGATTAAGTGAGATGTTGCACCAGAGTGAGGGGCTTTTACCTGTACAGGGTGGGATCACTGAGAAGATATAGAAGAAAGAAGCTTTTTTCAGGTGTGGACTGGTGGAAAGATGCACCACATACACAAACAGGGGATGGATCAGTGAGAGGGTGTACCAGAAGGGGCTGTACCTGTACAAGTCGAGGATTGGCAAGGACACTCGACAGAGAGAGGCCAATACTTGAACAGGAGGAGGAGTGGAGCAATGAGAAAAACAGTGGATCAGTGAGAAGATGCTTCAGAGAATGGATTATACCTGTATGGGGCGATGGATCAGTGAGAAGATGCTGTAGACAGGGGCCTATACTTGTATGGGGCGATGGATCAGTGAGAAGATGCTTCAGAGATGGGCTTATACCTGTATGTGGGGATGGATCAGTAAGAAGATGCTTCAGAGATGGGCTTCTACCTGTATGGGAGATCAGTGAGAAGATGCTCTAGAGAGGGGCTGTTACCTGTGCTGCACCCACATGCCTGTTTATGCTCATCCAATGTGTCACCCCCACAGAATTAGAAAGTGTCACCCCCCCCCAGTAATAATCACCCACCCAGTGTATAATAATCACCCCTCCCCCAGTGTATAATAATCACCCCCCAGTGTATAATAATTACCCCTCCCCCCCTCCCCCATTCTATGGGGACCGGAGCCGCCATGTGCAGAAGCTCTATAACCGGCCATTGTGCAGAGAGAAGAGGAAAACCCTCGTCAGCCTAAGGACTCCACACGGTCCTATGCATCACTGTTATCCTCCTCTTCCCTCCAGTACTCTCCTCTTCCTCCAGTCTCTCCTCTTCCTCCGTCCACCCTTCTCCCGGTCTCTCCTCTTCCTCTGGTCTCTCCTCTTCCTCTGGTCTCTCCTCTTCCTCCGGTCTCTCCTCTTCCTCCAGTCTCTCTCTTCTCCCATTCTCTCTACTCTCCCTCTTGCCTCCATTCATCTCCTCTTCTCCCTCATTTCTCTCCTCTTCCTCCAGTCTCTCCTCTTCCTCCAGTCTCTCCTCTTCCTCCAGTCTCTCCTCTTTCTCCGGTCTCTCCTCTTTCTCCGGTCTCTCCTCTTTCTCCGGTCTCTCCTCTTTCTCCGGTCTCTCCTCTTTCTCCGGTCTCTCCTCTTCCTCCATTCTCTCCACTTCCTCCATTCTCTCCTCTTCCTCCAGTCTCTCCTCTTTCTCCAGTCTCTCCTCTTCCTCCAGTCTCTCCTCTTTCTCCAGTCTCTCCTCTTTCTCCAGTCTCTCCTCTTTCTCCAGTCTCTCCTCTTTCTCCAGTCTCTCCTCTTTCTCCAGTCTCTCCTCTTCCTCCAGTCTCTCTTCTTCCTCCTTCATCCGGTCTTTCCCCTTCTCTTCCTCCATTCTCTCCTCTTCCTCCGGTCTCTCCTCTTCCTCCATTCTCTCCTCTTCCTCCAGTCTCTCTTCTTCCTCCTTCGGCCAGTCGTTCCCCTTCTCTTTATCCGGTCTCTCCTCTTTCTCAGGTCTCTCATCTTTCTCCGGTCTCTCCTCTTCCTCCTTCATCCGGTCTTTCCCCTTCAACTTCCTCCATCCCTCTCCTCTTCCTCCCTCTCCTCTTCCTCCCTCTCCTCTTCCTCCATTCATCTCTTCTTCTCATTAATCCGGTACCTTTCCCCTTCCTTTTCTCCGGTCCTCTCCTCTTTCTCCGTCTCTCCCTTTCTCCCGGTTTCTCCTCTTCTCCATTCTCTTTTCTTCCTCCAGTCTCTCTTCTCCTCCTTCATCCGGTCTTTCCCCTTCTCTTTCTCCAGTCTCCCAGTCTCTCCTCTTCCTCCAGTCTCTCTTCTTCTCTTCCTCCTTCGTCCGGTCTTTCCCCTTCTCTTTCTCCAGTCTCTCTTCTCTTTCTCCAGTCTCTCTCCTCTTCCTCCAGTCTCTCTTCTTCTCTTCCTCCTTCATCCGGTCTTTCCCCTTCTCTTCCTCCAGTCTCTCCTCTTCCTCCAGTCTCTCCTCTTCCTCCAGTCTCTCCTCTTCCTCCCTCTCCTCTTCCTCCCTCTCCTCTTCCTCCCTCTCCTCTTCCTCCCTCTCCTCTTCCTCCCTCTCCTCTTCCTCCCTCTTCTTCCTCTTCTCCTTCACCGGTCTTTCCCCATCTCATCCACCAGTTTCTTCTCTTCCTCCAGTTTCTCCTCTTCCTCCAGTTTCTCCTCTTCCTCCAGTTTCTTCCTCTTCCTCCAGTTTCTCCTCTTCCTCCGGTCTCTCTTTTCCTCCAGTCTCTCTTCTTTCTCCAGTCTCTCTTCTTTCTCCAGTCCCTCTTCTTCCTCCAGTCCCTCTTCTTTCTCCAGTCCCTCTTCTTTCTCCAGTCTCTCTTCTTTCTCCAGTCTCTCTTCTTCCTCCAGTCTCTCCTCTTTCTCCAGTCTCTCTTCTTTCTCCAGTCTCTCTTCTTTCTCCAGTCTCTCTTCTTTCTCCAGTCTCTCTTCTTTCTCCAGTCTCTCTTCTTTCTCCAGTCTCTCTTCTTTCTCCAGTCTCTCTTCTTTCTCCAGTCTCTCTTCTTCCTCCAGTCTCTCTTTTCCTCCAGTCTCTCTTCTTTCTCCAGTCTCTCTTCTTTCTCCAGTCTCTCTTCTTTCTCCAGTCTCTCTTCTTTCTCCAGTCTCTCTTCTTCCTCCAGTCTCTCTTCTTCCTCCTTCATCCGGTCTTTCCCCTTCTCTTCCTCTCCAGTCTCTCTTTTCCTCCAGTCTCTCTTCTTTCTCCAGTCTCTCTTCTTTCTCCAGTCTCTCTTCTTTCTCCAGTCTCTCTTCTTTCTCCAGTCCCTCTTCTTTCTCCAGTCCCTCTTCTTTCTCCAGTCCCTCTTCTTTCTCCAGTCCCTCTTCTTTCTCCAGTCCCTCTTCTTTCTCCAGTCTCTCTTTTTCCTCCAGTCTTTCTTCTTTCTCCAGTCTCTCTTCTTTCTCCAGTCTCTCTCCTCTTCCTCCAGTCTCTCCTCTTCCTCCAGTCTCTCTTCTACTCTTCCCCCTTCGTCCGGTCTTTCCCCTTCTCTTCCTCGAGTCTCTCTTCTCTTCCTCCAGTCTCTCCTCTTCCTCCAGATCCCCTCTCCCTTTCTCCAGTCCTCCCTCTTTCTCCATCTCTCCCTTTCTCCGAGTCTCTCCTCTCTCTCAGTCCTCTCTTTTTCCCCTTTTTTTTTTTTCTTTCTCCTTTTTTTCCCCTTTTTTTTTTTCCCTCTTTTTTTTTTTTTTCTTTTTTTTTCCCCCCTTTTTTTTTTCTCCTTTCCTTTTTTTTTTTCTTTTTTTTTCCCCCCCCCCTTTTTTTTCTCCATCCTCTTTTCCCTTTTTTTTGCCCCTTTTTCCCTTTTTTTTCCCCTTTTTCCCCCTTTTTTTTTCCCCTTTTTTTCCTTTTCTCCCTTTCCCTTTTTTTTTTCCCTCCCTTTTTCCCTTTTTTTTTTTTTCCCCCCCTTTTTTCCCCTTCCCCCTTTTTTTTCCTTTTTTTCCTTTTTTCTTTTTCTTTTTTGGGTTTTTCTTCTTTTTTTTTCTCCCCTTTTTTTTTCTTTTTTTCTTCCTTTTTTTTTCTTCCCCCTTTTTTTTTTTTTCCTTTTTTTTCTTTTTTTCTTTTTTTCTCCTTTTTTTCTTTATTTTTTTTTTTTTTTTCCCCTTTTCCCTTTTTTTTTTTTTTTTTTTTCTTTTTTTCTTTTTTTCCCCTTTTTTTTTTCCTTTCCCTTTTTTTTCTTTTTTTTTTTTTGCCTTTTTTTTTCTCTCTTTTTTTTCCTTTTTTTCCCTCTTCTTTTCTCCCGTTTCTTTTTTTTCTTTTCTTTTCCTTTTTTTTCTCTTTTTTTTTCTTTTTTCCCTCCCTTTTTTTTTTCTCCTTTTCCCCTTTTTTCTTTTTTCCCTTTTTTTTTTTTTATTTCCCTTTTCCCCCCTTTTTTTTCCCCTTTTTTTTCTTTTTTCCCCCCTTTTATTTTTTCCTTTCCCTTTTTTTTTTTCTTTTTTCCTTTCTCTTTTTTTTTTCTTTTCTTCCCGTTCCCCCCTTTCCCCTTTTTTTTTTTTTTCCTTTTTCTTTTTTTCTTTTTTTCTTTTTTTTTTCCTCTTTTTTTTTTCCTTTTTTTTTTTTTTCCTTTTTTTTTTTCTCCCTTTTCCCTTTCCCCTTTTTTTCCCCCCCCCTCTTCCTCTTTTTTTTCCCTTTTTTCCCTTTTTTTTTTTCTCTCCTCTTTTTTCCTCCCTTTTTTTTTTTTTCCCCTTTTTTCCCCCCCTTTTTTCACCTTCTTTTTTTTTTTTTTTTTCCCCTTTTTTTTCCTTTTTTTTTTTTCCTTTTTTCTTTTTTTCCCTTTTTTTTTTCCTTTCTTCCCTTTCTTTTTCTTTCCCTTTTTTTTTCTTCCCCTTTTCTTTTTTCCTTTTTTTTCTTCTTTCCTTTTTTTTTTTTCCCCTTTTTTTTTTTCCTTTTTTTTTCCCCTTTTTTTTTCAGTTCTTTTTTCTCTTTTCCCCCCTTTTCCGGTCCTTTCCCCCCTCCCTTCTCCCCTTTTTTTTTTTTTTATTTTTTCTTTTTTTTTTTCCCCCGCTCCTTTTTTTCCTATTTCCCCTTTTTTTACTTCTCTTTAGTTTTTTTCTCCTCTC
>JAODAL010049170.1:0-28380 GCA_025379985.1 Phyllomedusa bahiana
ATCCCCCAAAACTCAAACTATAGCCCTAACTTAAAGAAACCTTAACTTTTACCTGAATTCTAACTCCAACCATTACCCAAACTCTAAGAAAATTGTTAATGTTAACGTTAAACCTACCACAACCCCAAAACCCAAACGGCACCAAAAATCCAACCGAAATTCGCCCAAAAAACGCCAACCGAAATTCCAACACTCTTACCATACCCTGAAACTCTGAACCAAACCATAAGCATACATCCAACCAAAATTCCAGCTCCAAACCCAACTCTAATATAAAGAAATACCCCGACCCCTTACCCCAAAAACCCTCCCAAAACTCCAACCCTAAGCCACAACTAAAACCCCCAAATCAAACCCTAGTTATTATTAAAATTTGGTTTCCCAAATTTTTGGAACCCCAAAACCCTAATTTAGGGATAGGGTAAGATTATGGAAAATTGTTCTGTGAATACTGACAAAATTCAGTTTGAGCGACCCAAACTGAGTCGCTGATATTTGAGTCAAATTTAATTGTGACTCAGATCTGAAGCTTGACCCCTTTTAGACCCCATGAGTGGATTTCTATTTGAGATATGAAATGTAGTCAAAATAAAGGGACTATTGACCAAAATTATAGTGAATTTTTTTTTTTTTATATCAAATTTATTAATCACTCTTTTTTAATTGAAAGTTTCTTGTTTTTTAGGTCCAAGTCGTTTACAAATAGTTGATTAGTGTTTATTCATTTGTATGTCCTTGTTGTATTCAAAAAAAGCGTTGACTGAATACACTGAAGGTTTTCCTTTCTTTGTCTTATTTTCAATTTCTGATGTTTTTTGACTTTCTCCTGTGAAGGGGTGTCTTTGTCTTTTTAAATTCGAACCTTGGATGGGGCGAGATACACAAACAACCCCTTTGCATTTTTTAAGTGCACGCATTAGGCGTGTCCCCCATTTTGTTTGGTATATATATCTCAAAACTTAAACCTAAAAAACCAGAAACCTTTCCTTCCCTGTATGGGACGTCCAACACAGTGATTTTTGCCCCAAAGGGTTTCCCAAATTCTCGCCATCTGTTTACTTTTCTCATGGTGAAATTCGAGATAAATACTCGACAGCTAAATTTAAATGATTTAAAAACTTTTGTTATACTCATTTTTTCTCTTATAAACTGTCCAAACTTTCCCATTTTCGGAATATTTTATGTTTCATTTTATCTACTTGATTTTTATTTGGACTATTGAACAATAAAGCGCGTTATTTCTTTTTTGACTGATTACCCCTTCTATAAAGCTGAAAATCCAAAAACTGTAAAAATTGGAAAAACAAGATAAATGTGGAATGGGTCTGTATACTGTTCCTGCACAGGGGCCCTTAGCTGTCTGTGGGTGCCCATGGTTAGAAGTCTCCTCGGTAAGTAATGCAATAATTGAAGCCTGTCAATCACATCACATTACCTATTCTCTGTAACTATCTATTTATTTCCTTACTTAAGTAAATTGAGCTCGGGGGGTATCAACCACAAGTAAGAAACTAATAGGTTTGCATAGTAAATGAGAGGTTTTATTATATATTGATCCCAGGAACAATGCTGCGTAACCAGGAATATTCCTGCCACAATCAATCCTGCACTTTATAGTTAACCTGCTCAGCAATGTGTCCTCAATCAGACTGTACCTTGTAGGGATGTATAACAGGATACCAGTAATTATAATAATATAATCTTTAAGGACAGATAAGGGTCAAACAAGAGTTTTACAAGTACGAACCAGAGTGGTCCTGCCATCTATTGTAAAGAAAAATGAGTAAGCATCAGTAGGAGCCATCACCAGCCCCAGCCCCAGCCCGTGCCTGTATGTGCAGAAGCGGAGGACATGGGGGGTGCAGTATACCAGTAAATGGCAAAAACCCGGGGGCTGGGAATTAATATGGGGGAGGTGGGTAAACCAAAGGGGGGTTAGACTAAGGGCTGCCTAATAACAAGTGTTTGCAGGGAACCTGTAAAACTATGGAGATCAGGAATCAGCGCGAATGTCCACAATAATTCATTCCAGAAAAATGGAGTGTCTTGGAGACAGGAAAAGGGGGGGGGGGTTTTTTAGTAAAGAAGGACGTTAATCTTACTTTTTTCCGCAATGTAATGGAGGAGATATAATATTAGGTGGTGCAACACATGAGGGTCAAAAGCTTACATTTTTATTTCATTGTGTATAAATAAACCGTGACCGGTACAGGGTAGAGGCATCGGTATAGTAACTGGTACAGTTTTAGAGGCTTCGGTGTAGTGAGGGTACGGGGTAGAGGCATCATTGTATGACTGGTACAGGGTAGGGGATCGGGTAGTGACGGGTACGGGGAAAAGGGCATTGGTGTGTGACGGGTACGGGTAGAGGCATGGGGTGTAGTGATGGTACAGGTAGGGGCCAGTTTTAGTGACTGGTACGGGGTAGAGGCTCAGTGGTGAGGGGCACAGGAAAGACTCATCTGGGGCCCTCCAGCACCCAACCTTCCTGACTTGTCAGGCCATTAGAGATGAGTTGGAAAAAAAAAAGTCTCTCTCTTTTGAAACCCAGGTGACATCAGAGCAACAGCGCGCAGAACCGGACACAGCGGGGAATGGGTTCATTCACTCATTCAGAAGCAGTAAAAAAACAAACCCTATCTTTGGTGAGCTTTGTGGTTACAGTCAGGAATAGGGTTAGAGTTAAGGTTAAGCTCAGAGCAAAAAACGTCAGTTTCAGAATGTCCCAAACCCAAAAATTTTTTATAAAATTTTGGGCAAACTAAAGGACGATAGATGAACGCAGGGGGGATAGGGTGAACAGGTGCAGATTAGAGCGACACTAAACATCCTCCTTTTGGGCTCTGTTCACACACTGGAATTTGCTTTTCTGACAATTTGTGCAGATTCTCCTCAGATTTAGATTTTGTCCTCTGGCTTTTGCTGCGGTCTGGCCCTGGTCAGTGAGGTTTAGCCCCATCCTGTCTGCAGATATTGCTCACATGGGATAAGTGAGTTGTTGCCCTTGTTGTATCTGGAAGATATGTGCCCTGCAGGGGCGTTGCTACTCGCTAGGCAGTAGCCCCTGACCTCGCCGGGCTCCAGACCGCTGCTGTGGGCCTGCCGCTCCAAGTCTGCCGACGGTCTCTTCGTGTATGTGCATTGCTGGATGCCAAAAGTGAGGGGTTCGAGAGCAGAGAGCGAGCGCTTCCTGCTCCGCAGAGAACTCTGGTGAGTCGCAAGCAGACTTGCTGCCCACCGGAGTGCCCGGCACATGCAGCTGGAGTATGTCATCACGCTGCCTGCACGGCGTGATGATGTCACGCCGCCTGTGCGGGGAAGCAGACGGAGACCAGCGGGAGCTCCTGGGAGCGCAGAAAGGTGAGTATGTTTTAGGACCCTAGCAAGGACCCTGGTGCGGTGTCAGCTACAGTGCGGATTCTATGAATTATAATGGAGACATTCCGCACGGAATTCTCGTGGAATTCTTACACATTTTGCACCTGATTCTGCTGATTTTCTGCCGTGTGAACAAGCCCCTGAGGTCGCAGTCAGGTCTTCTCCAGTCTCCTCTGGCCCTCCCTGCGCCGCGCTGGATCCTGACATCGCTCCCCTCGCCGTCATATTATTTATGATGTACGAGCTGCAAACAGAAAATCCATAAAGTCAATGACTCCTCTTCCTCTGCGGTCCCAGCGGCCGCCATCGTCTCTGCTGCTGCAGCCGCGTCATTTATTGAAGGTCTTTGTGTGTGAAGAATTTACATCTCTGTTGTGTCGCTCGGTGCGTCTGACTCCATCACTCTCCCCCCTTACCCGTCGTAGGTTTTCCCGGGGTCCTGCACCGGTATTTCCCCTTTTTAGAGGGGGGCTACCGCCCGAACCCCGTTTCAAGGGGCCCCCTGGCATGCTCTTCATTTTTATTTTGCTGGGGTTTAGTTTTATTCGTTTTGGCTTGTATTTATAATGTAGGGGGTTCTGTCAGATGACTGGGGTTCGCATTCTGCTTTTCTGTTTTACTGATATTCTGTTGATTTCCCTGTGTGTCAAATTTGCTGCTCTTGTGTGAGATTCAGACATTTGCTCTGCAGATATAGTTGTGCTGAGATTATCAGATGTAGCTGGGCTGAGTTTGTCGAGTACCTGAATGAGTTTTTTCAGATGTAGATGAGCTGAGTTTATCAGATGTAGATGAGCTGAGTTTGTCAGATGTAGCTGGGCTGAGTTGTCATGTAGATGAGTTTTAGTTGTCGATTAGCTGGCGAGTTTTCAGATGTAGCTGAGCTGAGTTTGTCATATGAGTTGAGTGAGTTTGAGATGTAGCGAGTGAGTTTGTACTTTTTGATGGCTAGTTTTAAAAATGTATTAGAGTTGAGTCTGTCAGATGTAGCATAGGCAATGTGGCCCTGAGCTGTGTGGTATAGTTGAGCTGAGTATGTGAATGGAGAATTTTTTGAGGTGAAAATTTTTGTGCTCAGAACCTCTTTTGCATTGTTAAGTTTCTGGGACATCGTGTCAACATGTACCACTGCCCCTGCAGTCATTGCCTGCTACCTATGGTGCCAGGCCAAACAATATCTCGGCTGCTGTGTCGCACTCCTGCCCACCAGGGCACCTGGCAGCAGGATGAGTATAAGACGGGCACCTTTGCCCACTCAGCTCTCCCACAGGTAAATTCTCATCCGGCCCCTTTGATCGGAGGACAGTTTTTGGGTTGAGGCTTCCATAAATCCCGACACGGCTTTGGTTGTGGGGCTGACTGGTTCTGTTACTGTGAATTATGTCACAGCAAAGATTAGACAATGAGATGCCCCATACACATACTTAGCAATCCTCCCAGCAAATGGGGACCTTCTCTCACCCTCCCACAGCAGGGCAGCATCTCTAGACGTCTCTTGAGCTGCCCTGTTGCCACTGACTGCTGCTGCCGCCGGGGGGATTCTCTGGTAGCTTCCTGCATGGGGAACTACAAGAGCCTTGAGCCCCAGAGAGCACTGCTGGGAAAGGGGGCTGGGCTTAGTGGGACCCACTAAGCTCCACCCCCTCCACCCAGCAGAACAGCATGAGAAATCTGGATGCTGGAAGCAGGACAGGTGAGTGCAGGGAGGGCTGTGTGTAGGATTGATAGGTGTGGGGGGATGACTGGGTGTGTTTCAGGGTGCGATGGGAGGTGTGTGGGTCTATCGGCGCGTGGGAGGGGAGGAGTGTGGATGTAATCGTTGGGGGAGAGGTTTGTGTGTTTGAGTGTGGGGGGAGGGGTGTGTGTTTGAGTGTGCGGGGGAGGGGTGTATGTGTGTTTGAGTGTGGGGGGAGGGGTGTATGTGTGTTTTTGAATGTGCAAGGTGGTAGGAGTTGCCCACTTGTCTTCTGTCCCTTTCTCCTGCCCCCTGCGGTCTGGATCTAGTGGTGGCAGGGGAAGGGAGACAGGCCATAAGGGGTAGAAGTTGTCCTTGGCTCCCTGTCTCCAGCCCCATGCAGTCTGTCTTAAATGTCTTAAATGTCGGCAGGGGGCAGAAGACAGGCTGCAGGGGATAGACTCTGGTGAGTGTGAGGAAGATGACAAGTCATCCCCCCCTCCAGCTCAAATTCACTCAGTTTACAGGACTGCAAAAGTCACCAGGAAGCCAACAATTAGGAAAGACAGGAAGAACTGGCTGCTCCCCCAAGCCGTGAGGGAGATCGCTGCAGCAGGAGGTCGACACATCGAAGGATTCTCATTTAAATTCGTTAGCAGCTTGGCCCAGACCCTGCTCTCTGGCTCCCACAGCAAACAGTCATACCAGTCTGAGCGGTACCGATATTTCATAAGGATTCATGGGAGAACCGTGCATCACAGTTCCACCCCAGTTTCATATCTTTAAATATTAAACTTCCCACACGTATAGCTGTCACTCCCGCGTTTGTAGGGCACAGGGGATGAGAGAAACCCAAGGCTGTCCTTAGAAACCAAGTAGGATGGGCGTGTTTGGTACCAGATCGTAGTTTAAGCCCATCCGGTTCTGATGGTATCACTGGCTCGGTTCTGTCCCAATGCCCTGCCGCAGAATTACCCATTTTGTGTACAAGCCAAAAAACGCAATGGCTTGAGAGGGAGGAGAGTATAGACCATCCCAGGGGCATGACAGTGGGTATAAAGGGGGTGCAACGGGGGCTGTCCCAGTACTGTTATAAGCCAAAGCCCAGGTGTGCCCCTTGTCATTTCCATTGGAGAGGGGTAACTCCAAGGGGAGGGGGGATTTTCCAAACCAGCATTCAATTCCCCCGGTGTACCCCAAAAGCTAAAACCAAAAGTAATAACACATCCCGGCCCCTTTGGGAACCCCTTTTTTCCCCTATTTTTACCTCTGACCAAAATCTAAAAAACTTTATTCGGGGCAATTTTTGTTGTCTTTTATCATCAAAACTCTCCCCGGGCCCTTATTCTCGGGGCTCAAAAATTTGCTACCACAAGGGAGAAATTTTTGGGCCCGCAATAAAACTGTAATGGGGCTAGGCTTATAGCCAACCAGAAAACTGGTTGCAGTCTACTAGGCTGGCAGATCCCTGTTTAACCAGTGTGGCTAAACAGATCTCTTCCAAGGGCGTTCAGTTTGGGTTTTTGGGCGATGGGGTATCCCCCCGGCCACCCCCTTGGGGTTTTCCCTTTTCCCCCGGGTGACCCTTTTGCACCCCTAGGGGGGCACAACGTCATGAAAACAAAAAACCCCAATCAGGGCCCTTTAAAAAATCGAGTGGGGCGCGGCTGTTTTCCCGACAAAAAGCTTATTCGGATCCCAAGAAACTTTAGGGACACCTTCCTTTCCCCCCAAAAGGGGGCCCCTTTTGTATTGCTACAGGGGGAAAAATGGATGGTTTCCTGGTTTGGGGGATGTCAGACAGCTTACATGGATTTAAGTGGGGATCCCGCCTATTTTGTAAAGTTTGTTTATTTAAAAGGTTCCCATTTTTGACATTTTTGGCGGGTTCGGTTTAACTAATTTGGATCAACCCCGGGCCTGTTTTTTTCAAAAAAAAATGGTTTAAAGAGGGGTGGGTTTGGGGGGTAAATTTTTTTTTAAAAAAAAAGTTTTTTGTGGGAAATTTTTTTGTGTGTTTTTCCATAAAATTCCCAAATGACCCGTTAAAGGAGGGGTCTGACAGAAAGGGCCCCTTTTGTTACCCACGTTTGGAAAATTGGTGTTTAGCCCAAAGGTGTTTTTGGGGGCCCCAAAAGGGTGCCTTAAACCCCCCCTTCACTATTAACCCCATACCTAATGCACCAAGGGGTCCCGGGAAGAGCCCCCCTTTTACCCAAATTTTTTTAAAGGGAAAACATTCCAAACATTTGGGCTGACATAAATCCAATGGTCTTACATTGCCCCAAAAGGGGGAAACTTGTAGAAAATTTAGAACATTAAAAAAAATTTACCCGTATTAAACTTCTTTCTCCTGCACCCCCTTTAAGATGATTCCTGTGAAAGATCTTCTGGGGGTGAAGGGGGACGGAGTTCAACCCTGCACAATTGATTTGGGGGGTTTCAGAGCACTCCCCCCGCACAATCTCCAGGGAGATGGGTACTATAAAAATTTCCCCCCCCCCATGGAATTGTAAAACAGTGCCCCTGTACTCCCCCTTTTCCCTTCCCTCCTTACCCCATCATTGTGTTATGTTTGTCAGGAGGCCAAAAGGAAAGGGAAAATGCTTTAAAAAAATAAAAATTTTAAGGGTGTTTTGTGTATTTAAAATTTTGCCGGGGAAAGAGTCGTTGGGCCGGGGGGGAAAACATATGGGCGGTCCCGGGGCAGGATAAGAAGAAAAGGGAAAAGGGAAAAAATTTCCAGTCTATGGGGATGTCTTTTTGGTGAGTTTCCCCAGATTTAACCTGCACGGTAAAAACCCCCAATTTTTCCCCACTGGGAAAAGGGTTTTCAGACGGTTTTATAGACGGTTTTCGGTTTTTAAAAAACCCTCCTTTTAAAAAACCGGGCTGGGCAAAATTTTAAAAGGACCTCTTCTGGGTTTTTCCACCCGGGGGTTTTTTAGACCTGCCGGGGGTTACAAACATAGAACGTTCATTCTTCTGCCCAGTTTTTTTGGGTGAAATAAAGAACATTCAATTTCAGGGGGGGAAAAGGGCTTTTCTACCAAAAAGCGGAAAAAGGGCCCTTTCCCAGGGGCCCAATTTTTAAAACGCCCCCCAAAAACAGGAGCAAATTCTGGGTTGGGTAATTTGGAAACCCGTTAAATTTTCTCCTTTTGCCCTGGGGACGGCCCTAATCAAATTTTTTGTCTTTTTGAGCCTGTTTCACTGGGGATTTTAACCCCCTAAGATGGAAATATTGGGAGTAGTGCTTGGGTTTTAGTTTAGCGGTATCTCCCCGGGGTTTTTTTGGGGTGCTGGGAAAAGGCCCATACCCCCTCCAAAAAAAAGGCCCTTTTAGTGATGGGCCAAAACCCAAAAATTTAGCTTTCCCAGAAGGGCCCTTACCAAATTAGAGGGAGTGGGTGGGTTTTCTTTTTTGGAGAGGGGGTTTTGGCTCAAACCCAAAAAGAAAAGGTTTTGACCTTGGGAAATTTTTTGGCAGGCGCCCTCCTGCCCACTTTCAAAAGTTTTCAAGTATGCAATACCCTTTGAAGAGCAAGGAAATGGGGAAAGTTGTTTTAAAGGGATCTCTAGGGACGAAAAGGGGGGGCTCGGGGCCACATTTTGAGGGCCTCTTAGCATAGTATGGGGGCATCTCTGGCACAATATGGGATGTTAGTGGCACTATAAAGGGTTTTAATTTTTCTAAAAGGTTTAAATTTGGACGGGTTTGGTTGGGGCTCTGGAACTGGGAAAGGAAAAATATCTGGCACAATAGGGGGAGTATCTTGCATAGTATGGGGGCCCTCCCCTGGCAGATATTTGAGACTTTAGCTGCAAATAAAATTTTGGGTTTTTTCTTTTTATGAGTTTTTGGGGGTTACTATTTGGAGTAATCTCTAGCACTGTATGGCGAACCCCTTTTAAAAAATGGTGGGGTCTGGGACAGTTTTGGGGGAATTTTTTTGCACGTTTAGGCATCTCTGGGACGTATGGGGCTCTTTTGGCACGTATGGGGGGAAACTCTTCGGGGACAGTTAAAAGGGGGCAACTTTTTTACTTTATGGGGGGATCTTTTTGCTTGGGGGGGTTTTTTTTTTTTGCATTTTTCGGGGGACAATTTTTGGAGTCAAACTTGGGGCTTTTTAAAAAAGGGGCCTGGCCCCAAAATGGAGGCATCTCTGGCACAGTGTGGGTGACTCTCTTGCATGGGGTTATCTTTTATCTTATATGGGTTTAAACTTTTTGCCTGTTGGGGGGATCTCAGCACAGGTATAGGGGGCACTCTGCACAGTATAGGGGGATCTTTTTGCACGTTATAAAACAATTTTCCCCGGGGATTATGGGTTTATCTTTTGCATTGTTTAGGGATACTATATGGAGTCATCTCTGGCACTGTATATGGCCAACTATATGTGGGCAACTCTAGCAATGTGTGCGAGTATCTCTGGCAATGATTTCTGGCACTCTATGGGGCCTTTTTTTTTACTTTGTATGGGAGGAGGTTTGCTCTTGTATTGTTGGGGGACTATAGCACTATATTTGGGGGGGTTTTAAATATGGGGCCCTTAAAAACGTGGGCAACTCAAGGGAATGTGTGCGAGTATCTTTTGGGAATGATTTTTTGGCAAATTATGGGGCCTTTTTGGGCTTTGGGTTTGGGGGGTAGGGCCCTTTTTTGAAATTTTAAAGGGAGCATCTATAGCACTATATGGGGGCTTCCTATGGAGGGATTACATGGGGCATTTTTTCTAGCATTTTTGTTTAGGGCAAACTTGGCATGGGGATAGGGACTTTAGTGGGAATTGTTTTTTGGGGCTATTCTTTGGCAATGATTCAGAAATATAACTTTCCCCTATTTTAGGGGGCCTTTTCTGTCAAATGTTTGGGTTCCTTTTTTTCATTTTTTTGACAGCATTCAATGACGGGTGGGGACTGTGGCGTTTTTGAGTTTCACATTTGGGGCCACAGAGGCTGTGTACACAGAGATTTGCTTGGAGACTCTACTTTTTATAATACTATTACAAAGAGAATATGGGGGCGGGAAAATGAGCGAGGGGGCACAATTTTTTTGGGGCAGGGGGTGAGTTTTGCTGCAAATTTATACAATCCAGCATGTTCCTTTTTTTTTGAGGGGGGAAGAATGGAGCGACGGCGGGGCCCGTGTTTTCCACTACGGAAAAATGCCTTTTTGAGGTGGAAAGGGAAATTTCAAAACTTTTCCCAAAAAACCCCCCTGACATTTTTTTTTTTTACTCATAAACATTGCCCCTCTGGAAAAGGGTTTAAACCCCCGCAGGGAGCGGGCGGGTTTCACCCAAAAACCCCACAAAGGGCCCCCCGGGTTCCCCCGCAAGGCGGGCATTTTTATTTTAGAAGACACATTGCATTGGCAAAATTTCAGCTCGGGGGAGGGGCTTTGGGGCACGGAGAAGCGGCCAAACCCACCTGGCAATTTTGCAGAAACATTCTGCTTACACCTAGGGAGACATTTATGTACAAAAATCGTCATCTTTAATCTATGGGCTTTGCATTTCTAATCCATAAACCTGAGCTATGGGGATAGGGGTCGGGGTTTTTTTATGTGTTAAATTGATTAAAAAATTGTCAGTAAACCTGGGAATTCTCTTTTGTTTCCCGCAGCTTTTGGGGTCATGACCCCCAAACTCTGTTTCACTGTTATGGTGAAACCCAACAAACAAACTAACTTTTTTTTGGGGTTGCAGAGTCATTTTATCAAGCTTTACCCTGGGGAGCTTGCTTTTAAAACTACATGTTATAAACTCTGAAATTTCCCTTTTTTGGCCTGTTGGGAAAATGGGGAAAACTTTCCCAAACATGCACAAAAAAAACATATCTGTATGTTCCCCATTTACCTACTATAGGCCTTTTTAAATTTACTTTGCTTTACTATCTGTACTAATTTTAAACTATTTTTACTGTAAATTAACAAATTATACTTTAAAAAATCTATACTAAAAAATATATTTTTAATGTTTTATATTATACTAAAAATATTTAATTCTTTTTCTTTTTAAAATATGCTATACTAAAATTTTATTTCTATTATATTCTACGTTACTATGCTATAATAAATTTTATACTATGTTTTTATTAAATTTTATTTTTATTCTAAACTATACTAAAACTAATTTTTAAATACAATAAATTAAGTACTATATTTTTTTTCCCATACTATTCTAAATTTTTTTACTTTTTACTAAGCTATAAATAAAACTAAACTATATTAAAAAAATACTTTTTTTATAAATAAACTAAATAAACTTTAAAATTTTCTTTTAATATAAATATACTATATTTTATACACTATTCAAACAATTTCTATTCTTACTTTTGGGTATAAAATTTCTACGTTTTTATTAAAATTTTAATTTTAAAAATTTCTATACTATTCATTTTACTATACTAACATATTAAAATTATAAAAATTCTTTTAAATTTTACTTTTTCTTACTATTTTTATAAATAAAACTTTTTTATACTATTTCTATTTTTTACCCATACTAATTTTATACAAAACCCATACTTTAAAATATATTTTTTACTATATTATACTAAACTAAATTTTATACCCATACTACAAAATATATGTATATATTTTTTATTTAAGGGGAAACCCATACCCAAAATTATATTTCCTATACTAAACTATAAAAGATTTACTATTCTTAAAACAAAATTATTAATTTCTAAATTATAACAAATTCCTATATATACCTATTCTAAAATATTCTATACAAAAACTACACTAAAACCCATTTCTCTACAGTTTAAAAGCAAAGTAGAGGAGGTATATGTCATAGGTGAGGATGCCCAAAGCTTTTCTATAAAACTCCCAAATTGTTTAAATCCCAACAGAAGGGGAGTTGATAAAAATGAAGTCAAATCCATTTTGATGAAATTTTTTCCCCCTGGGTTTTTACTGCATCCCTGCTTCATTATTACACAGCTATAAACTGTGAAGCCGGGTTATAGTCTGTATTTGGCTAATGCACTGGGAAATCTTTCATCATGCATGCTGAACATATGTATATGGACCCATATGGCAGACTGGTATGTGCTGGCGTAGTTTTCTTTACCTAGCATAGTGGACTGTACTATTCTCTGCAGTAACCATAGAGACGTAGAGCTGGTATATGTTATAGGTGAGATAAGCCCATGTGTGTCTGTATACTCTTGAGGTGTAACAGAAGGAGGTGATAAGAAGCAATCTACGTTTTGATGATTTCCCCCATGCTTTACACTGCATCCCTGCTTCATGATTACACAGGGACCAGGACTGCACCACCAAGAAGGTATAGATAACAAGAGAGCAAGCACATGCAATACTACCCTACCCTGTATGTGACCTCTGAGGCCAGTGCAAGCCTTCCAGGGGTCTATTCATAGGGAAGGCCTCTGTTATACCCAGGAACTGCCCATGGGGTGCGGAGGCACTTATCTGCTAGGATAAAATCCTGGGTGGTTGGCTGAGGGGGGGGGGGGTGTAAATGCATGAAATGGTTTAATTGGCTCTGAACCTGTAGGAAACAAATATATTCTTCTGCGTGAATAATTGTGCGTCTCTTGCAGTAAAGAGCCCTGTCCTGGGATACTGACGTATAAAGGGGAATACCTGTTATTTCTGCTGTAGAGTAAGCGTCTCAGGAACCGTGTTCGCTGCTCTTCTTCTTCCTCGGGAATCCATACTGGTATTTGTGGCGCTCTCGGGAGCAGTACTTGCAAGTTTCTTGGGTTTATATTTGTATGTGTGTGTACATTATAGTTTATTTTGTGGAAGAGTTTTGGGCGACTAGCAAAGCACCATGTGCATATAGAAGGACCTGGGTGGGAGTGGGAACAGGTTCAGCTCCACTCCAGATTTTGAGTTAATTGGGCTCATTGGGTGACATTGTACAGGCGTGTGAGTTGTTGCTGGATCTCTTGCTCTCCCAGTCTAGAGAAGAACAGGTGCGGTTAACCTGAGGAAGACAGGACCAGAGGACACCGGTATGATCCGTGGTGCTGGCAAGGCCAGAATCTGGTTAGAAAGGGTTTTAACTCTATTATAAAGTTTTTGTTATATGTTTTTGTACCCTTTGCCCTTTTAAAATGGGGGTTTTTTAAGGGCCGTGGGGGCCGGCCGGGGGACCCCCGGGGATCCCCCCCCCCACCCCCCCAAAGCCGGCTTTTGGGCCAAAACGAGGGGGGGGGGGCTTTTCCCCCTCCTCCCCCCGGGGCCTGGGGCCCCCCGAAAAAGGGGGTTTATTTGGACGCCTGGGGGACACCGGGGGCCCCAGGGGAACCCCCCCGGGGCCCCCCGGGGGGGGAGAGGGCCCCCCGGGGCCGGGGGGACCGGGACCCGGGGTTCCCGACCCCCCCGGGGGGTTTTTGGGCTCCCCCCCCGGGTTGGGGTACCCGGTCCGCGTATCGCGCCTCCCTGTCTCCCGGGGGGCTAAACGCTGGCCTTCAGCCTCCGGCGCCGGCCCCTACTGTACGTAGGGGGCACGGTGACGCAACCCCCCGCCCCTATGCGGGGCGCCATACGGACCCGGGGGGACTCGACCCCCGGGCCTCCCAGGAGGGGGAGCCGGACCCAGGTAAGTGGCTGGTTGTTTTTTTTTTTTTTTTTAAACAAGGGGCCCCTGACTATAATGGGGGCCCGGCTACTAAGGGGCCCCTGGCTGCAAAGGGGGCCCTGACAAAGGGGGGCCCTGATATAAGGGGGGCCCTACTACTAAGGGGGGGCCCCTGACTATGGGGGGGCCCCTGATACAAAGGGGGCGGGCCCCTGATACAAGGGGGGCCCCGGCTACTATGGGGGCCCCTGCCTATGGGGGGCCCCGACACTAGGGGGGGCCCCTGACTACTATGGGGGCCCTGGTACTAGGGGGGGGCCCGGTACAGGGGGGGCCCCGGGCTACTAGGGGCCCTGACTAAAAAAAAAGGGGGCCCTGCAAAAAAGGGCCCCTGGGGCTACATAAAGGGGGCCCTGACTACTTAGGGGCCCCTGGCACATAAAGGGGGCCCTGACTCCCTAACACTAGCAAAAGGGGGGCCCTATCCCTACACATAGCTAAAGGGGGGCCCTGATTCCTCAACACTGTAAAGGGGGGACTTAGACCAGCTAAAGGAGGCCCCTAACCCCTGTTACTCCCAAAAGAGACCCCAACTGCCTGTATACCCCCAAAAAAGGGGCCCTTAAACTCCCTGTATACTCCCTAAAAAGACCCCAACTCCATCGAAAACAACAACTGCCAACCCTAAAATGGGGAATTTATCTCACTTAAATCCAAAACAAAAAACTTAAATTGAACACCCGCTCGGGGGAAAACCCGCAACACCCAATTATGAAGACAGGGACGAATACTTTAAACAAAAAAGTTATCAAGGAAAAGGATAACAGCTAATACCAAGAACCTACGTGACTTCTCCAGTTCAGTGGAGAGTGATAGAGGTTTTCCAGCCGGAAGAGGTGTTTTTTTAGGAAAACCCCAAGAAAACTTACCGAGGAAGAGACCTATTAGGGGGCAAGAGGAAACTCGAAAAATCATCCCCCAAGTTGTGACTCGCTCTCATGAGAGGTTATGGGTAACAATGTAAATAATCTTGATAATAAACTTGTCATTAATTTTTCCCCGTGTACCTCTCCTGGGGAAAATTCTGTACTACAAAGGGATTATCATTTGTCCGACTCCTCATTTCGATACCTTTAGGCTACAACAAGAACTCCACTTGTTTTACAGGTCCCTCAGGTTGAAGGCACATTTTGCCGATGTTGAGAAAGATCAAAGTATACCCAACCCTTAAACCCATGTTTATCAGGGGAACTTGGTCTGAGGGGGACTAGTCAAAATAGTCCCCCCAGGCTTACCATCCTGTGAAAAAAATCATTAACATTGTGCAGAGGGAAGTTGATCAATTTATTAACAGTACAAAAAAAATTTTAAGCTTTAGGAATTTGACAGTGGAGGAAAAACAGAGCCATTGATATTTAAAAAAAGATTTAGAATTATTATTAAAACCCGGGGGATAAGGGTGGCGCAGCGTGGGATAACAATCTGACTACCCTGAGAGGGGAAAAGACAACTCTCGATACCCACGACCCACGACCCTTACCTGCAGATCGGTTTTTTGAAATTTTAAAACGAATCCAAAAAGTTCTGGACCAAAAATCTCACAAAAAGGAAAAGATTGATAAGCCTACCTATAATTACTTAATATTTGAAATTTCCGGGCACTCCTGTTTTTACTCCTCCCTAAGGTTTACAAGAGTCTGGGGAGACCCCCGGGCAGACCCATTGTAGCTCAACGGACTCAAATTTTTTTACCTATATCACAATCCCGGAGAAAATTTTGACCCCCCTTGAACAGAACCACCCTCTTTCTCCGTGACACGGGGCATTTTTTATCCCCTACTGAATTCCCAAACAAAATTCCAGGGGTGCTACTTGTAACATTCGATGTATCAGTTTATAAAACCATTGAACACATAAGGGTTTGGAGGCCCCCTCCCTTTACTGAGGGAAAACGGGATGTCAGAGTGAATTGTTGGGTTGTATCGATTTATTAACTCTTGTTTGAGAGAGGGCCCACTTTCTGTTGGTTTATTTTTACTCACAGAAGAGGGGGGATGCATGGGGTCCAATATGGCCCCCCCTTTTGTAATTCCTACATGTCCCATTTTGAAGATGTACATTAAATGTATATACATAGTCTTTTTCAAAAGCATGTTTTCACCTGGAAACGGGATATAGATGACTCTTCTGCATATAATGGGGATGAAACATCGCTGAATAACTTTACACAGTGGTTGAATTCAATCAACCGGAGTTACAATTTTTTGGTTCAAAGATTTTACATCAGTTACCGTTTTTTGACGTGTTGGGTTTTTAAAACCCTGTAACTCCCTTTGTATATTTTTACACCCCCCCATGCAAAATAGTTTGTTTAAATTTTAATTGCTGTCCCCCACCCGTCAAGAAAGTTTTCCAAAAAACTCAACTCTGAGGGTAGAAAGGGTCGTATCACCCAACAAAGACAATATAGATTTAAAACAATGGTAACAAATTCGCCAGAGGGGGGTTTCCCAAAAAACTCTAGTACAACCCCTGGAAACCAAGAACAAAAAAAATATCCCAACAGTACTTTTGTGAATACATATCATCCCAAAGGATGGCAGGTATCCATAAAATTATTAAGAAACATTGGCGGATTTTACAAGACCCTACCCCCATATAGATACTTTTTAAAAACCATACTTTTGCCTAAAAAGGCAAACAAGGGTTAAGGCTACGGGGCAATCCAAAAAATAATCCCCAGACTTCCCAGGCCCCCAAAAAATGGTACCTTTCCATGTTACACGCGTCATTGCTCCGTGGATCAAGGGAAAAACAGCACACATCCCCCAAACTGGAAAAAAGTTTGAGCTACAGGGGTACTTTACATGCGACAGCAGTTTTGTAGTCTATGCCTTGAAATCCCCTTGTGGGCTACTTTACTTTGGGAGAAACACCAACGTATGAAGGACAGACTCTCCAACCATAAGTCCTCGATACGGTGCTCCAAAACATGGCTACCTGTACCGTACCATTTCCTACAGGTTGGTCACAACGTATCACAACTAAGGTTCCAAATTTTGGAACAGGTAAGGAGACCACGTAGGGGAGGGAATCACATCCGCCTTCTCAAACAGAGAGAGTCTTTTTGGATCCATAGGTTAGACACATTACAACCTAATGGACTGAACAGGGAATGTGACTTCACTTTTATGTAATGCTCAGTTACTTTCAGTACCTTGTTCTAACTGTTCTTTTTCTTTTTTATCCACAGCAACAGTAGATCAGCTATACAGTCAGGGTGAGACGGTTTGGACCTCTATTTCCCTATACTCTCTCTATATTCCCTCTATTGTTTGTTTGTCTTTTCCCTCTTGTCTTCCCTGTTTTTGTTTTTTATTTTTATTTTTTCTCTTCTACATTTTTTTTCTCTCTGCATGTTTTATACTTTCATTCTTTTCTCTCCATCCTCATATATACATAATTTTTTACATTGTCCTTCTCTATCTTGTTTATCATCCTCCCCACATCGACTTATTCGTTTTCTGCCTCTATATTTCTTGATTACTTTCCCTGGTGTTGCTCGTTCTTTTTCCTTACTTTTTTGGCCGCGGCGCGACTGCGCAGGCGCTACTCTTATCTTATCCAGTTAGTCCATCTCCTGGCTAGCGTGTATAGTCGCGGCGCAACTGCGCATGCGCGATCCGGATTTAAAACTACATTTCCCATGAATACTCTCATCCAGACGTGACGTCGTCATTTGACGACTTCCGGTTTTACGCCCATTGGCGCCGACTTCCTTATAACTGCGCCTTACCTGTCATGCCTGCACTTGGCTCCTATTTTCCCCTTGGGCTACGGCCCTTACATACCCTTCTACATGCAACAAATGGTAAGAACCTCTATACTATTAGAGCGTAATAAATGCCTTATTCAGTGCTCACTGCTCTTTTTTCCCCTTTTCTACGGGCCTTAATACCTTTTTCTACAAATGGTAAGGTTATCCATTGAGCAATACACTTATTTAGGAACAGATTTTTTCTTGCTCTTGGGTTTTTTATTTGTGGTTTGTTTTTTCCCTTTTGCCTCTAGGGAACTAAAATTCTTTTTTTTTTTATTTTTGTTTCTTTTTTTTTTTTTTTTAATTGTCTAGGATTTATATTATTTTATATGTTTTCTACTAATATTTTTTGTACATGCGTATCTGTATATACACCAGTTATAGTCACTATATATTTTGTTTAGGGTAGACTTTTTGTATTGGGTTAATAGTACTATTTAACTTTGAAGTCTATCTTGTCGCTCCATGTTGGATATATGCAAAATTTTTTTTATTTTTTGTAAAGTTTTCCTATGCTGTTTGATTTCTTTGCCGAAATGATTTGTCGTCCCTTTTTTTTGTTGAATTCGGAACCTTTAAGGGTTTAATATGGGTATATAATAAATGATTATTTTCAATTAAAAGAAGTTTTTGCTCATGATATTTGATTTTGGAGGATTTTCTTTCTTTTTGCAACTTGATTTCCTAGTTGTTTTCTTTCCCTATCTTTAATTAATGTGTTCCCACCTAAAATTTAAATGCCTGATATACCTAAAGGACCTAACTGCCTGTATACTACCTTAAAGGGCCCTAACTGCCTGTATCTCTACCCAAAGGAGGCCTTTCCCCCCCCCAACCTTAGGGACTACCCTAGTTATGGTGTAACCGCCCCCACCTTGGTGTTTCAAAGGAGGGGAATGGTAAAAAAAGGGGAAATTGGGGTTTTAAATATGGGACCCTACGGTGAGTTCTGGGGACTACTGGCGGTTTAAAATGGAGAAAAAATGAACGACTCAAGGAAGGCCCACCCGTAACTCCGCTTTTTCCCAGGGGGTTAGTTCTTCATTTACATCTACTTGGGGAATGGCCTTTTTTGGTTTGCCCAGGCTCTAACCCCGGGTTGTTGTTTATACGAGTGGTGTTGGGCTAAGGGTCTCCAAATGGGTTGTAGTATTTTGCTGTGTTTGCCTCTAGTGGTTTTGGCGGGGAAAATTATACCCGGCGGTGTTTTAAGGGTTTAAAGGGGGAGGTAAAGGGTAAAAGTGTCCCGTGACGTCTCCCCTATTTTAAAGTTAGGGCACCTAATTTGGTAGGTTCAAATTTACCTTTTGCTGGGTTTTTTCAAGGGGGGTTGGGCGTGAAAAGGGAAGAACTGAGGAGTTGTTGTTATGGGGATATAATGGGGTTTGAGGGGATTTTTAGGTGGTATTGGGGGAAATTATATGAGGGTGGAGGGATTTAAGGGGTGGCTTAAAATGGGTTGAAAGGGGGTAATTGGTGGAATATTGATTAGGGGATATTTATTTTGAGGGGAAATCTTTTGTTAGGGGATAATTATGTGGTGGAAAGGGGGAAATTAATGGTGAGGGGGTATGTATTTGTGGGTTTTTGCTTAAAGTGGGGGGAGTCTATGTGGAGGGAACGAGGGGGCTAGGTTGGGGAGGGGGGATGAGTTGGGGAGGGAAATTTTCGGGTATTGATGTGGTCCCCAAAAAATGAGGGAAAGGTAAGAACTTGGGGTTTAAAATAATTAAAATTAAAAACTAAGGGATAAAATTTCCTTGCCGTGTTCTAGGTGGCTGTAAGTAGGCTTCGCTTTTTACAATGTAAATTTTTTTTTCACTTATTTTTTTAAAGGCGCATTTGCCAAGGCGGTAATTTTCAACATTGGTGGGCCCAATAACTCCTGGTTTGGGCCCCCCCCTGAACTGTTTGTGATGATAGTAAGGCTGTTAGTCTTTTAAACCTAACCACCTTGGTTTGTTCTTTTTTCGGATTTTTACCAAAGGGAAATTCTCCCTTTTCGCTGTTTCAAGTGTTGGACAAAGAACCTTAAGCAAGTGGGGATGTTAATTGTAGGGTGTGGAAAAAAGGTTTTCCCAAGAAGTTTAAATGTGGGAGTAAGAGTGTTGAACTGCTTTGTTTTTGTTCAGAGATAGAAGTTTATTTGTCCTTGTGTAAAGTTCTCTAGGTTTAATCACTTTGGTCTTTTTAAACTCATAAGATGGCCTGGAGTCATTATGAGTCTTTAATTAGCAAGAGGTTGTGCGTTTTTCTTTTACTTGAGGGAGGTGGTTGGATTCTGGTTGGGTGTTATTGACAAGTCAGGGGAAAGTTAAGGAACCCTCAGTTCAGTTGGCGCACAAGGGGTTTCTTGGGAGCGTGTTCCCCGCAAAAGGGAACAATGAGGGGGGCCCTGTTACAGGAGGGCCCAAGCTTTTCCATCACTGCGAAATTTTGTAGTCGTCATAGGTGTGGAGGGAAAAACCTTTTCAGGCAGTCATGAAAAGATAAATGTACATTAAAAAAAATGAAACGGGAAAACGGCCTAATTTCTTTAAGGGAAGTGATAAAAGGGTTGCTCCCTTATGGCTCAGGGACTTTTGCCTTTTTTCTTAAAGTCCTCACCTGGGCCCCCAGGATTTTAACCACTCCCGGGAACAGAACGTGGTGGCCGGGGAGGTTCAGCCCTAGACAAAATGGATCGACCACTTACCGTGTGCATTTTGGTACCCTCTTAACCCTTTTTTTTGGTTATTACAATGAATCGCAGATAATTTTGGGAAGATGAGTTTTTTTTAGAAATTTTTCTCTTCGGCCCAAAACCCCTTCAGTAAAATAATTTGGTTCCCTTTTTTTTTTGGATCTTGATTAGATGGTTAGATTTGTTCAGAGGTTTATTCCTTTGGGCTGTCAAGGAAGTCTTAACGTGGAAACAAAGAAGATTCGGTTGGAAAAGGGTGAGGTAAGTAAAATTTGTAGCAGGACCAGTTTGGGGTTTGTCTGAGCACCAAAAAAGGACCTCGGAAGTGAGGACCCAGGTTGAGACTAGGAATATTTTTCAGATAGCCACACTTTATCTCTGGGACAGAAGACAGGAGGAGGTCTTCGCTTTCTTTCTGCCTGTAACTTTGTCCAGAAGGGAGTTTGGAGGAGAGACTTCTGGGTATCCTGCCAGAAGAGGAGCAATTAGATGATAAAAAACTGCACATTGAAATGATGCCTGTTCACATCACTATGCAGAAAAGCTACAGTATAATACATGGGGAGACTGCACAAATGCAAAAATCCCAATAAGACATCCACTTTCACGCCTTCTATACATGATGGGAGGTTTGTTGCTGGTATAGTAATTGCATATAGATAACACGATACAAATGGGTGCCATTTATACAGATACGTGTGGTGCACTATGCTAGCTTACAGCCTATGATACCTATACTGTTCGAATGGGCGTGCTGCCCAGCACTTTTTAGGTGTACAACACAAAATACTGATAGTACAGCCATTGAGCTGTAATTATGGCCTTGTTGTGTTTTTGAGTGAATAATGTCCAATTTTTCTGTGATTTTTCTGTATATTGTTAGTGTAGGGACTCGCAAGATACGAGGAACCTTGACGAGGTTTGCGAACTTGTGAAGTATAGTGGCCACTGTAGCAACTAATACCTCATATTTGATATTTTTCCAGTATGTCATTTTTTGCCCGAAAATACTGGGGAGAAAAGAGTGTTAGTATTTTGTGTTTTTGAGTAAATAATGTCCTATTTTTCTGTGATTTTTTGAGTAACCCCTTTAAGAATTATTATCACTAAGGCTGATGAATTAAGGTTTTCCTTAGAGGAATCCATTGGAGGTTGATAGGAGCTGCAGCAAGCAAGCATTCTGGAAGAATGATGTGCCCAGGAAGGAAGTCGAGGCCAATGGGAAAGAGTATCCACCTACACATTTTTATCTCTGCAGGCCTGAAATGAAAATGAAAATCAAAACACAGAAGATGAGTGACCTCTGGGATGTAAGCGTTGTCCAGTCTGGTGGTAGATGAGATTATCATGGTTAGACAAGATATTAACGGTATGACGAGCACTTTCAAGAATATGGCGTCACTCTTCTAACGCCAATTTAAAGGGGTTTTGCCAAGAAGTGAGTTCCTTACTTAACAGGCTGATACTCCCCTCTTGAGGCTTGAAAAAGGGGCGTTGTGTTTCTGTGTTTAAAAAAAACAAGTACCTCCTCTGTGATGTCATCGCTCCACCTCCCATGCACGCTCCTGATACTCAGTCTCTGTAGTTGAGCAAAAATTTTTTTGCTAATCCACAGAGGAGAACTGTAGTGTGCACAAGCTACATGCCTTTTATTTCTCCCTCTTATTTGCTCAGGAGAGAAGATAAGCTCAGCAGGCAGCCTTCTTTCATTCCTTCTTCAGGAACGCTGCAGGGGGAGAGGGAAGGGGGCTGAGCAGAGAGCAGGGAGCGTCTGCATGTTTTATCAGATAATTACATTACAACCAGTGGATTCTCTATACAAAAGATACAAGATCTTTCTCCCCAGTCCATTCAAAGCTTGTTCATGTTCCCTGTTATCAGATAAGAAGTGCAAACAACGCAAGCGCGGCCAGATCAGCTCCTGTCAGCTCCTGGTCGTGTCTAATGTAAACTGTCAGGAAACTAAGGGGAGTAAGGAAGGCTGTAGCTCTCAGAGGCTTCACTTTTTTTTATTACCCTATATTTAGAAAAGTGATTAAATACCCATTTTGGAGGATCCCACGACAACTTTAGATCGTGGCAAAACCGCTTTAATGGCCAGCAGTTCTTGATCCCTTATGTTATAGTTTCTATCTGTGAGGGTTTTTTTGAAAAAAAAAAAATGTAATAGTCTTGCCTTAGGAGACGTCTGTGTGAGAGCAGCTCCAGCTCCCACAGAGACATCCACCTCTAAGCAGAAGGGTTTTTCTGGATCCGGACAAATTATAATCGGTGCTGTGGCAGATGAGGCTTCTCCTGCTTCAGGCAAACAAAGTTTAGGATTGTAGTTCTTTTTAGTCAGAGCCATGATGGGTGTTGATAGAGTAGAGAAGTGGGGAATAAATTGACGATAATATAAAAGCAAAATCCCGGAAATGCTGGAACCCCAAGTGCTACGGGGCGCAAAACCCTTGAAGATGGCGGAACATTTGCCCTCCTTCAGAGCGATTTCCCCCGGAATGGTAGGCTTGTCTGTGGAAAAACATATTTTTCCAGTTTTGCATAGAGGTGGTTGGCCCAAGTGACTTTGAACCGCGAACTGGGCACGATGGCTTGGCAGGGAAAAGATCAAGACGTCATCGAGATAACAAGACACAAACATACATAAAAACAGAGGTCTCAGCCCTTTATTGACAAAATCCTTTCCAGAAACCGGTCACTATAACTTGTTATTTATTACATCTAAAAATGTATCCGACCCCCTCCGAATCCTGGCAATAACGTTTATTATTTTCTCTAAAATGATCAACCCTTTTCCAGAAACCTGGTCACTAAACTTGTTTTTTTTACATCTAGAAATGTATCCGACCCTTCCCCCAGAATCCTGGTCACTATAACTTGTTATATTATTACATCTAAAAATTTAACCAAAACCCTCTCCAGAATCCTGGTCATTTTTAACTTGTTATATTATTACATCTAGAAATTTTGGTACCCCCAGCCCCATCTCCAAATCCTGGTAAACTTTAACTTGTTATTTTAATTAAATCTAAAAAAGGGTCTCCAGACGTTTTCTCCGGGAAATCCGGGCACTATAACTTGTTTATTATTACACCCTAGAAATGTCTCCAGATCCTTCTCCAGAATCCCCGGTCACTAAAACCCTTTTTTATATTATTACATCTAGAAATGAAATCCAGACCCTTCCCCAAATTTTGGTCACAATAACTTTTTTATATTTTTAAACATCAAGAAATGAAACCAGACCCTTCCCCCAGAATCCTGGTCACAAAAAACCCTTTTTTATATTATTACATCTAAAATGTCCCAGATCCTTTTTCCCCTGAATCCTGGCCCACTATAACTTTTTATATTATTACATCTAGAGATGCCCTCCAGACCCTTTTTTTCCCAAAATCCTGGTCAGTAATAATTTGTTAAAAATTAAATTACATCTGGGAAAATTTTCTCCAGCCCCTTCTCCAGAATCCTGGTCACTATAACATCATATTTTTTACATCTAGAAATGTATCCAGCCCCCTTCTCCAAATCCTAGACACTAAAACTTGTTATTTATTACACCCAGAAATGAAACCCCAGACTCTTTTTGAACTCTTTTTAGTGAATTCACCATGCCCATTTCCTCGGGCGAGAGTTCCACAGTCCCACCCCCTTTTACAGTAAAAAACCCCTTTTCTAGTTTATGAGAAACTTTTTTTCCTCCAGGCCGAGGGATCCCCCCTTTTTCTGGATACATCCGGGGTTATAAATAAATCTAGGGAGGGGATCTCTATATTGCCCTTTTTAATATTTTTAAAAAACCCAAAATTTAAATTATGCCCCCCGGGAACCCCCTCTTTTCTCTAAACAAAATAACCCTAACCTTCCCTAATCTTTCGGGAAATATTGTAGTCCACCCAGCCCTTTTTAAATTATTTATGCTGCTGTTTTTTGTCCCCTGTTCAAGCCCCTAAATGTATTTCCTGTGAACTGGTGCCCAACACTGTACCAATATTCCCCTTGTGGCTGACCAGTGACTTGTGAGTGGGAGAATAATGTTCTCATCGTGCAAACTTGCCCTTTTTTATACATCCCATGTCCCCGTTTGCCTTGGCCCGCCCGCCCGCCTGACACTGGGTGCACAATTTAATTTTCTTTTCCACCAGGATTCCCAAGTCCTTCTCCATGTTTACTTTTACCCAGTTTTTTTTCCATTTAACATGTAATCCCTGGGAATGGATTTCTCTTTCCCCCTGTCATAACCTTTCCTTTTTCAGTGTTAAACCCCATCTGCCCACTTCTTTTGCCCAGGCTCTAACTTATCCAACCCCTTTTTAAAAACACATTATCCCCCTATTCCCGTTTTATTACTTTACAAGGGGCTTTGTAAACGTCGCAAAAATTGATTTCTACTGTGTATTCCCTGTGTAAAATCATTTTAAAGAAAATTTAAAGGAGGGTAGGGGGGCCCCAAAACTGACCCCTTGTGGGTACCCCACTAGTAACAGGGATTTCCCGGTTTTCCCAGTATGTACCCCCTAATCAAACCCCCCTTTTTTTTCTATCACTGAGGCCCGTTTTCTTACCCAAGTTGGGAAAAAAAAATTTTCCCCCCCCTCCAAGCAATTTTTCATTTTACTTACCAACCTTTTATGTGGCACCCCTATCAAATCTTTAAAAAATCTAGATATCTGACATCCAGTGCCTCATCCCAAAACCCGTCAAAAAATAAAACCCCCCCTTTATACCAAACTGATGGGAAAAATTTGTTTTACAAGACCGATCCCTTCACAAACCGGGGGCTTGGAACGGGGTTTTACATTTAATTTATTTATTTTCCAAACGTATACCCAATGATTAAAAACAACTCTGAGAAAACCTTCCAAAAATTTTAAAACCTAAACCCCAGAGGGGGACACCTTTCCCGGGCCCAAAAGTTTCCACGGGCACTTTTTGGGCCCCCTTTCTGAATTTTTGGCAAACCCCATTTGGGAAAGCGCCAATCTATTGGAACATACCCCGTTACATACCCGTCCCCTAAAATTTGTGGGCCCTTCTATCACATTACTAAAATAGTTCTTAGTCAAAATTATGTCTAACAATGACAAATCAAATTGATCTGTGGTTATTAAGGAGGGGCGCCCTCACATAGTGTTTTTCTCACTGCTTCTTCCCTTCCCAAGTGGAATGTTTTTTATATAGAGATTTTATGTCTATGTGACAAAATAGGTAACATCTTTGCAATCCAAGTTTTTTATAATTTTTAACAATTCGTGGTCTTTTTGAGAACTTTGATCTCTTTTGACAATTTTTTGAAAAAATTTGGCCACATAAATACAATTTTTTTCAAATAGATTGACCCTTTAGACTAGGGGTCCCCGGGGGTTTTGGTGGCAGATTTTGTACCTTAGTACAAGGAAAAGATAGGGACCCCGGGGATTTTCATTATACAAAGAATTTTTAATCGTTCCTTTTATGAGCCTTTTCTGGGGGCATCCCCAAAAATACTTAATCAATGTATTAAATTTTCTTTAGAGGCCAAAACAATTTTTTTTTAAAAACGTCCATCTGACAGTTGTATAGGGGCCTCCTGTATATATGACAGGGCCATTAAAAACGGTTTTCCCGCCTTTGTCAGCTTTTTTTTATGGTAAATTTTTTCACTTTTTAACTCTTTCATTGCCTGCCATTCTTTTCTGTTTAAATTTTTAAACTTCCTACAAATTTTTTCTGCTTTACTGAGCCTTGCCATTAAATTTTTTAAACGACTTCTTTTTTTTAAACCCCCTGTCAAAAGTACTAGTGTGGATTATTATGGGGGGGTCAAACGACTCTTTTTTAGAAAAACTTTGGATGTATAGTCTGTTCAAATTTTCCTTTTTATTTTCACAGAAAAACATTTTAAGATGTATTGAACGACATAACCCCATGCAAATCCACATTAAATTGAAACAGATCATTTTATTAGATGGAACGAGTTTAGTCCTTTATTTAAGACTCTTCCTGATTTGGGGTTAATTCTTAGAAAAATATTAGGAATGGGATTTGTCTTCTTAAACCTTTAAAATGGGGGCTGCCCCTCTTCCGGGGTTTGACAAGAACATTTAAGGGGGAGTTTACCTTCCCTCTGCCATCAACAGGGAAGGTCTTTTTTTCCTCATGGAAAAAATGTTTTAATGATTTGCTTTCTCCCAACGCCCCCCAAATACCTCCCCACACTTTTCAAGGGGGCCCAAAATTTTCATTTTAAAAATTTTTTACTAAATCAAATTTGGGCCCCAATGGGACGAGCATGACCGGCATGGTCAAATGAGGAGTGGATGCATCTTCTCCCATGGAGCCTAGGCACTGAAGTTTCTCAAACAGACCAGACAGTCTTTTGGAACATGAGCTCGGCTGCCGCAATACAAGCAGAGATTCTGGAGACGTCAGTGAGTGCATTCTTCCTCAGACACTTGTATGGGCTCCTAACAAGGGACAGTAGGTGAAGGCAGTGGAGGACTCCAGAAGACTGGGGCTTGTCAAGGAAGTCGGCTTGGCCGGATGGATTCTCGCTGCTGCAGGAGCTTCAGTTGCCTCTCAGGAAGACGGATGTCAGTTCTTAATGAATGAGGTCATCCAGAGATGTTGGGAGGACCCGGTCAGTCAATTCATCTATAATTCTTCCAGCAAGACCTTCCCAAAAGGCTACTACAAGAGCTTTGTTATTCCAGGCATGCTCAGAGGGGAGCGTGCAAAACTGAGTAGCATATTGCCCCACAGTAGAATCGACCTGATGTAGAAGAAGCAGCGATGAAGCAACATAGGAGACATACCCGGGTTCTTCGGAGTATTTGCAGAATGCATCTAGCAAGAGATGCAGGGTGAGCATCAATGGGTCCCCCAGTGCCCAGAGAGGGATGGCCCATGCCAGGACTTCACTAGACAGAAGACTAATCACAAAGGTTTGGCACGGTCAGAGGGGAACTGGTGCACCATCATTTCAGGGTGAAGTGTACACTGGCTTAGGAAATACTGGCATCTCTTGGGGTTCCTATTGTAGCATGGAGGCAGCGGTAAATACAGAGCAGGACTTGCAGCAATAACTGGAGGTAGAGTTACCACAGACGTGGATGCAGGTGCAGAAGCTGGAAGGCAGACAGCAATGACCTACAGCATATTGAACAATTGTTCTTTGTGGAGACCTTGGCAGGTCACTTCAACAGTGATATCCTGGAGATCACGCAGGGGCACGGTAGTGGTATCCATGTCCAGTGCATACTGTTACGGGTGATAGAAGTGGATCCTCTAGGTTACCGCAAGAGATAAATTATTGAACTATGCCATGGAGCAGAGACTAAGGAGCCCCCTGGTATTCACCAGAGCCTGCCATAAGGCAGAATGGACTTCGCTGCAGGGGACTCCCAGGTCACAACGCCTGATGTGGCCACTCACAGGGACAGCGAAGGTGCGGTGTGGGACAGGAGAAGCAGGCAAGACATGGTTGTTATGGAGGCAGGAAGGTCTGGGCTCGCGGGGGGTCAGGTCATTAGCGGAGTGTCTGGGAAGGTGTCAGTCAGAGAATAGTTGTGGTCACAAGCAAAGGTCTGGATAGTATAACCGAAGCCCAGTAGACATTATGAGAATCACCAAAACAGATGAGGGGAAGAGGAATCACCAATAAATGGGGCCATACCCGCTGACTGACAATCAGTGGGGCGCTTACCCATACTTGCCAACTCTCCCGCTTTTGGCGAGGGGGTCCCGCTATTTGGGGTCCCCCCCTTTCCCCGGCAGATTTGGGATTTCTCCCGGCCGCCAGAGGGACGGGGGTCCTTTTAAATGCCGCGGGGGCCAAATACCGCTGGTGCCTACTCTGGCGCCGCCGGGCCCTCCTACAGGCGGGAAACGGCCGCAGCGGCCGCTTCAACCCGCCCGGAGCTCGCTGGGGAGGGGGGAGGTAGGAGGGATCGCCCCTCCCCCCCTGTAACGGCGCCGGTGTGCGCTGTACATACAGGTCAGGGGGCGCAAGGGGAATGACGCGGGCTCTCTCACTTCCCCCCGCACGCTGAGTCGTCGGGGGGGCCCTGCTGCAGGAGCCTGGTAAGGTTTTAAGTGACTTTTATTATTTTATTTTTATTAGCTTTAGGGAGGCTCTACCGGCACAAAGGGGGGATCTACCTAACAAAAGGGGGGGCTACCCGACAAAAGAGGGGGCACTACCTAACAACAAAAGGGGGCACACCGCAACAAGGGGAAATACCTGGCCCACAAAGGGGGGCAATACCTGCCCAAACAA
>JAODAL010049171.1:0-28379 GCA_025379985.1 Phyllomedusa bahiana
TTTTACCCAAGAGAAACTAGAAGAGAAGTTGAAGTTGCCGTCGATGCGGTTCAAGGGCCCGACCTTACCTCCATCTTGTCTGAAGTTCGCTCACAGTACGAGGATATCATAAAGAAAAATAAAGAGGAGGCGGACGCTCTGTTCCAGACTCAGGTATGAGTTATATACGTCAGTATTTATATAAGGTATCAGAATGGACAGCACCTTACCTACACAGCATATGACCGGATGTAATACAACACATCATTGTGCTGTCCTTGTGGGATGTAAGATTATCATTTGTTTTACAGTATGGAGCGGTAACCCTACAGCTCCAAAAAGATGATGAAGACATTAAGAGGGCACAAGACAAAGTGCGGGAGAGGCGAACTGTGTTACAAGGACTGCAGCTGGAGCTGGAGACTGCAGGGAACCAGGTGATTATCAGTGCTCTATATACCTGCAAACATCATGGGTTACTCATATACCACTGTTTCTAGACACCTCAATCTATATTTAATTGCAAATTATTATTATTATCATTATTATCATTTATTTTGGAGCGCCCTTGATTCCAGGGCGCTGTACATTTCAGGCGGGTACATAAATAACATTGGTCAAACAATTACAAAGTGACAATAAGTGACTAACAACTGGTACAGAGGGAAAGAGGTCCCTGCCCACGAGTGCTCATATGTCAATTCCTTAATACTTTGATCATTTTAATCACTCGCTTTTACAACAGTCCCCTTGAAACTATAAAGCAGTCTCACATTCAAGGTAATTTAGCAATGACGCCAAACTGGAGGCTGCAAAACAACCTATATTCCACTAAACAGACGTTTATATGGTGACGGTGAGAAATTTGGAGATATGATATTGCATTTCATTAGACCACTCTTACTACATGCATTCCAACAGCCCTGATTTCACTGGGACAAGCCCCCAAACCTGGTGTGAGAGGGACAGGTTTATATTCGAGGTCTTAACAGCCCAATTGTTACTGTTAAAATGTTGTTATTTATGATACTTTTAAGGCCTCGTTCACACGGCTTATTTCGCCGCGTATTTGCCGACGGATTGACGATCGTCAATCCGTCGGCAAATCCGTCCGAAATAAGTCACAGCCTATTTTCTATTGATTTCAATAGAAAATACGGCTCGTCGTTCACACGACGCGTAGTTTTCCCTTCCGGATTGCCGCCGCGGATTGACGACGGCATCCGGACGGAAAAACAATTCACATGTCAATTATTTCTGGACGGATTCACCACCTACAATGATGTAGATGGTGAATCCGTCGGGAAATCAGTTACAAATACGTGCCACACTGAGTGGCACTTATTTGCAACTGATTTTCAACTGATTTCAGAACGTATTTACATCGGAAATCCGTTGTAAATACGTTCTGAAATAAGCCGTGAACGAGGCCTAAGGGTTCAAATTCCAGTAGCTCCCTTTGTGGTTTCTATGTAATTGTAAATGTCAATGTCAGAAAACGATATTTGTATAAACATCACATGCTGATATCAAAACCTGACGATTACACAGAGATGAATGGGGATACTCATCAGCCTGGCACAGGTGGCTTTTGGCAGGAAGTGCCTTTTCCTGTGCAAATAACTGTACATCTGATCTATAGTGCTTCCTATTACCTTACAGAGGTTCTGCAGCAGCAGCCGCAGTACACGTTATATAGTTCTGCTTGAGAAAAATCAAAATTGCTCACCTTACCACATGCAGTTCTTATCCAGTCTTGTGTAGGATTGAGTGATGCACAGAAAATCTGTCCAATGTAGGTGAAAAGCAAAAACTTGAACTTGTTTCAGCACCACAGAAGTAAATGATGAAACTTTTATTGACTCATGGTTAAAAATGTATATGAGCGAAGGTGTACATTCCTGACGCATCTACGTAGCTCTTAGATAACTAAGGGCCACATTTATGAACCTGTTTAGGTGTAAAACTCACTCTTTTTCCCATAGGTTACCAAAAAAGTGAGTTTTAGACCTAAATAGGTTCATACATGTGGCCCTAAGTTCCTAAAAGGTTTAAATTCTACAGAACTGTCTCCAGTGTTGGACTGAAGTTACTGGTCCCCACCAGAGAAGATTATTGAAGCGCGCCGGATCCACGCTCTCTTCCTCTGGGCAAATTTTTGCATTATATATCAGATATACTTCTGAAGAAGCGTGGGTGTACCGCGCGAAACGCGTAAAGTTCTGTACTGTTTTTATTTCTTGTTTTTAAATGCACTGTGGTACAAACCCATTGTGCTTTTATTAATAAAGAAAGCAAAATTTTATATACCCGAAAGGGCACTACATTGTTATTTTGAAGCGCGCCGGATCCACGCTCTCTTCCTCTGGGCGAATTTTTGCATTATATTTTACCAAGTGCTGAATGGCATTTGAGGTTTTTTACTTGGATCGAGATCCCGGCAGCCGTGATAAGGGCGACGGCGGTAACAGCCCTGCAAGCTTTCATGAGTGTTGTACCTTCATATTTGTACAACCCCGAGAGGTGAGCACGCCTTTATTTAGCTTATCCTGTTTCCTTACGATCTCATACTATTGTGCGCCCCCTTCTTTTTCCTTGTTTTCTATATATTGTAAGGGATCAGCTCGGTGGTATGATAACAAAGGACCAATCCTTTAGCTCTGTTCAGGCATTTATTTCAGCCTTAGATAAACAGCAACATAAACGTGGGCTTAACTTCAGCCAAAATGCAGAGAAAATAAAACAGGTTTACACAGTCCGTGTGGGACACTTACAGTCCTGTGTCCAGTTCAGGCCTCCAGCCTTCCTTGTTTCCCGCTGAGACTGGCGTGTAGTCTGTTCTTGGGATCTTCTCCTGTGCACACCATCACTCTCCCAGCAACACAGACAATCAATCACCCCCCCTCCCACCTGATCTCCAGGCTTACTACAGCAGCCAAAACTCCGGCCTGGACCCTGAAGATTGGGAAGCAGTCACCCACCCAACTCTATGACTGCTCCTGTGAAAACCAGAAAAACCCAGACTACTTTCTCTGCAAGCATACTAACAGAAAACGTATGTCCAGCCAACCTACGCTGCTTAACACCTGAAATTACCGGTTTTCACCTCACCAATGCAAGGGTCCTAGGTGACATATCTCTGGTCCACCACAATCCTACTGTTCCTCTTACATTACCCCCCCCCCCCCTCTGCACAAGGCCATGGTATTTCTGGGCACCTTACTCATCATGCAGTGTGGCCAGGGGGAGAACAGGGTATCTGCATTACCTTGTAACTTCCCCTGCCCATGTCTCCGAGAAGTTAAAATCTTAATTAGGGCCAAGAACCATCAGGTGACCCGAGCATATTTTTCCCAAACTTCTCTTTTAGCCATCTGAAGGGGGCATTATCTGACACCAACCTAAACCTGCGCCCCTTAGGTAGAAACGCAGGGAATCCAGGCCCACTTATTGCTAACGCACTCTTTCTCTATTATTGAATAATTATTTTCTGCCAGGGACAGCTTCCTACTCAGTATAAGCTTACCGGGCTCTTCTCCATTTACTACCTGCGACAACACACCCCTAAACCCGCATCCGACGCAATGCTGTCTGAACCACAAATACCCTGGAAAAATCCGGGGCAACCAACACGCTGCCTACAGATTGTCTGACATTAGTTTATTGAAAGCCCCTTCACATCCGTGACCATTAATCGCGGCTGACATTGCCCCCTTAATTCCTTTTGTCAGGCGTGAGGGTCACCGCTATCCTCATGCAACTTGGGAATGAAACCGGTCTATAGTACTCCACAATTCCCTAGAACGCACTGACCTTGTTTTTTGTTCTGGGCAACCGGGCCAGCATGGAATTGCTTCACTTTATATTGAGTTTGATCACTCCCGCCCCACGATGTACCCAAAGTTATCGGGCCATCATCCATCCCTATGGCCCAACTTGCTGGGTTAACCATGAAAACCTCCTTCCTAAACGCCTCCAGGACGCCTGAACCTAAGACAGATGACTTTCACAGTCCTGACTAAAAATGACATAAGTCATCCAGATAGGCTCACGCAAATTTCCTGTGGGGACGCAACACCCGTCACTTGGCCCCTGGAACGTCATCCGGGCCCCTGTAAAACCCAAAAGGCATCCGGACATACTGAAAAGACCCTTTCATCGTGGAGAAATGCGTCCTCTCCCTAGCCTCCTTTGGACAATGGAATCTGCCAATACCCTTTGGTAAGGATCCAGGTTCGTGATATACCGAGCTGGATACAGTCTCTCTTAGTCATTCATCACTCGGGGCATGGGTATGGCATCTACCTTAGAACAACCTCGTTTAGTTTGCGATAATCGTTACAGAAACGCCATTCCACATTGGGCATCGGGAGCAAGACTATGGGACTAGACCATCCACTTTTTGATTCCCGATTACCCTATGCCAACATCCTTTGGACCTCCTTTCGCAATGATCTCCCTGCGAGCCTCGGACACCCTATAGGGATTTAATTGGACCCTTACCTGGGGGTCGTGATTATCACATGCTCGACGACTGTGGGGTTCGACCGGGGAATCTGTAAAATAAATCTTATTCTGTAAGACAACAGTTTACACTGCTGCTTCTGGAGATGGCAACATGTCTCTGCCACTTGAACCTCCTCAATCGCTGTCCCTACGATGGGCCACAACGCACGGGGCATCCTAAGAGGGTCCATCTATCCAGGGTTTTAACAAATTCACATGATACACTTGGTAGGGCTTTCTCCTGCCTGGTGGGTAACCCTGTAATTAAACTTCGCTCACTTTATCGACAACCTCATATGGCCCCTTGCCATTTTGCGTGAAACTTGCTTTCTACATGATGTGGTATAGCACCATACTCGGTCTCCCGGTAAACTGCTGAGACGGGCTGACCTTATTAATAGACCCTTGCCTGGGCCTTAGAGCCTGAAGAAGATTCTCCTTAAGCGAATAGGCATCACCAGGGCTATTCTCTCCTGCAACATGAGATATGCTCTATTACTCTTTTATACGGAGTGACCTCCCCTTGCCCAGGTCTACCTTGTAAAACAACCAACAACCCCCTGGGGTGTCTTGCCATATAACAACTCAAATGGGGAAAACCCTGTGGATGCTAGGTCACCACCCAGATGGAAAACAGCAGATAGGGTAGTAGATAATCCTTCTCGACCATCCTTTTTCAACTACTCCGTTATTAACATAGGCCTTCAGGTCTTGTTAAAACGTTCGACCAGCACCGACTGTTTTTGATGATAAACAGAGGTGGCTGAGCGGGTAACTTTTAACACTTTACAGAGCCTGCATCACCCTTTACATAAACGAGGTCCCCTGGTCAGTCAGAAATTCTTAGGAATCTCCAACCCTGGAAAACAGAAACAAACTCCTTGCTATGCCCTTGGAAGAAGTAATCTCCTTGATTGGGATCTGCCTCTTGGTACCAGGTTGCATAGATCGACCACGATCAGTGATATACTGGTGTCCTCTGGCTGACTTCACCAGGGGTCCACCAAGTCCATTGGCATATTCTATCAAAGGGCACCTCAATAATCGCAAGTGGTATCATGGTCTGCGGAAGTGGGCTACCGGTGAGGTGAACTGGCATACGGGCAGGACTGACAATAGTCAGAACCTTTCGGAAAAGCGCCTGGCCAATAGAATACTGAAGGAATCTTTCCTGTTCTACACCTGACCCCAAGTGCCCCCCTAACATATAGAAATGAGCCAGCTCAATCACCATCTTCCGGTATAGGTTTTTAGGCACTGACGAGGTTGTTCTACCAATCTCAACCCCGACGTTTTGTCACCTATAAAGCAGATCCCCATTCATGGCAAAATGGGGCACCACCTTTCTACCCCTGGCTCTTGGGGGCCTCCCCATTTACACTACAAACTCCTTCGCTCTCTCAACGACTCATCCCGGAGTTGGACCGACACAAAGTTTTCCCTTACACCTCTAAGTCAGGGACACCTCGTCATGGTTTTATCCCCTCAATTGTCCCAATTAACACAAAAAAGGGAAAACCTCCAGTCACCCTCTGGCTCATTCCCTGACGGGTGAAACGCACGTTGTAGGGGCTCCTGAGTAGGCGTATGGTTTTCCGTGGTAGTGGCCCGTTCCCTCAGAGGCCAGAACAATGAAAATTCATGCCCGATTATTATATCATACATCAAGGAGGTACCAAACCCTACCTGTGGGCCTAACTCCCTGCTCTGATTCCATGATTACCCGAGCCACTGGGTAACCCTTAGAGTTCCCCCATGAATACAGGTACACATACGCTTTTCCCTGGGATCACCTCAGTGTAATAGCAGCTGAGAGGACGTAACCCGACTCCCCGAAATCCAACAGTCCTGAAACCGGAGTCCCATTACCGTCACTTGGCAGAACTGGGCCGCCACCTCCATGCAGGGAACCGCGCCACAGTGGTGTGGGCAAACAAGGACTACGCCGCCTGATCAGTCCATCGGTTCCGTAGTATGTGGGGCACTGGGCAACCCTAATTTGCTGGGAATGGCAACCCCCAACAAACCTCCTCTCCGGATCTCCCCTTGCTTCCTGGTTTCTGGTAACCACCCTGCTTTAGGGCGACTCAGCGGAAGACTCTGCTGCCTGTTTCTCCGAGTTTTTTGGGCTTTCCCAGTAGGAGGACATTCGAACTCCTGCAGGGCCTCGGGTGTTTCTCACAGTGAGAAAAATCGATCCACCAAGCTCACCAGGCTATCGACTGACTGCGGGACCCCTTGGGCCAACCAGGTTTGATAGTTCGGCAGGAATGTATGAACCGGATCCATGACTACTCGTTCCACCATCTGAGCCGGGGTGCATACATCAGGCAGTAGCCATTTTTGAGCACCAGATGCAATAAATCAAACATCTGGACCTGGTGAGGCCTTTTCCGTATGATAAGATCCATTGGTGTAACCCCAGGGCCGTCCCGCCATGGTTAACCCCATCGGGCCAGGATTTCTGCTTTCAACTTTGGTAAGTGTTAGCATCCTCCGAGGGAAAGGTCACTATAAGCTTTCTGGGGTTCCCCGGTTAGAAATGGGGCCTAAGACCACTGCCCATAGACCCTGGTAAGCAGTTCTGTTGGCCAACCGCTCAAACCCAGTGAGGTATGTCCTCAACGTCTTCCTCCAGTTTCAGTTATTTATGCAACGCTTCCCTCACGCTCGCGCATTAATGTTACGTCTGCAAGTTACTGGGGCGCTGGCATTTTCCCCAGGCCTGACTATCCTGGTCAACTGATGAATCATCAGCCGGTTGGAGTTTTCCAGCTGAGGTCCCACATTGCTACCAAGATCTTGCCTGTAGCTGCGCCATGACTGCTGCAGCACTTGTAGACTCTTTAATGGTTAGCTGCTGTTGAGCCTTGTCTATGCTGCTGTTGAGCAACCATGCTTGCTGCTGTTGAGCCATGGTATTTGCTGCTTGGTCAGCAAAGCATCTTTATGGATCTGCTGCAGAGCATCCAAAGCGTCACCTCTCTGGGTCTGCCTGCGCCTGTGCACAAACTTCTGCTGCCTGTGCACTTGCTTGCACTAGGTGTTTAATAAGATCCTCATGGAGGCTGTGTAGTGGAAGATCTCATATGCAAGCCTTACACAGGACATTAACTATGTTAAAAACAAAAAAAAAAACAGCAGCCACACAGTCTCTCTAGCCTAAAACCGTGTCTGTTAGCAGTAAAAAAAAAATTAGGCATCCAGCCCTTTAATTGTTGCTGCTATACGTTCCATGCACTGTTGCATGCACCACAACTTGTGCCAGAAATGCCCATTGCATACCTCCACCAATTGTAAGGGATCAGCTCGGTGGTAGGATAACACAGGACTCAGTCCCTTTAGCTTCTGTTCACGCGTTTAATTTAGCCTTAGGTAAACAGCAAACATAAACGTGGCTTAACATCAGCCAAAATGCAGAGAAAATTAAAACAGGTTTACACAGTCCGTGTGGACACTTACAGTCCTTAGTCCCATAGCAGTCCTCCAGCCTTCCTGTGTCTCCAACAAAGGACCAGCGTGTATCAGTTTTGGGATCTTTCTCCTGTGCACACCAGCACTTTCCCAGCAACACAGACAATCAATCACACCCCCTCCCACCTGAATCTCCGAGGCTTACAACAGCAGCCAAAACTCCGAGCCCTGACCCTGAAGATGTGGAGGCAGTCACCCACCCAACCTCTATTACTGATCCAAGAAAACCATACCAGACTACTTTGCAAACTAACAAGAAAAGGTGTTAGCAACCTACCTCCCCTGCCGATCACTGAAATAACAGGTTTTTACCTTACCAATGCCAGGGACCTTGGTGACACAAATTCCTGGTCCACCACAAACCCATCTGTCCTCTTAACAAAATAAAAATAATGTATATTAAATTCTATATATAAAATATATATATATATATATATATATATATATATATATATAGTGTATAATTTACAATACACCTGTGTATGTTCACCAATGATGAGTTTACCTCTACTTCTCCTCTGATAATGTGCAATCGAGCATATAAAGACTAACTTGTATTACAGGTAAATGCACTACGGCAAAATCTTGATGAAACTGAGCTGCGGAACAGGAAAGAGCTGGACAGACTGCAGGGCAAAGTATCTGCCGTAGAGCAGGAGCTATCTGAGATATTGAAGACCATACAGAAGAACAAGCTGGAATATGAGGCTCTGTGGAAGATTAAAGAGACCCTGGAGGCTGAAATTGCTGAGTACCGGCGTCTACTAGGAGAACCGGAGTAAGTTTTTGGTGCTGGTGAGGAATTGCAGCTTTTATCAGCTGAATGAACCCTATGATCAATTACGCCACCTTGAGAATGTCACAAGCCAGTGTAGTATGTGCCCCCTCTCTGCAAACACAGACCGGCATTCCTTTGTTGTCCTTGGTGTGTGGGAGCTTTGAGCTGACATTCATATGAGTGTGAGATGTTCTACATAAATTCTTTCTCATATTCAGGGAATACAGTATTTTACAGTTCTATCTCTATTGTTACTACATAATAATGAATGTCTGTTACCATATTACACACCTAAACAATGAGAAGACAGGGGTTATATCCTGCTTCAGACCCATAGAAAAAGAAGTAAAACAAAGCAAAGGAAGGGACATGATTCTTCATAGGGTGGGACTATTTAAATCGTGTGATAGTGTGAAAAAGATACCCTATGTACTAAGTGCCCATAACACCTGTAGTAACATATAATAAATGGAGCTGCTACCATTGTTATCCCACTTCTGCCCTTAGCATGGAGGATGGTAAATATTGAACCTAGTAGTGTTGTTTAAATCTTCCCCTGCTCAACTAAACTTCTGGAAAAATTCAGGTCTGGGATGTCCCAAATTAGAATTGTTTCACTCTGACCCTAAACCTTGCCCTAATCCTGACTCTAACTATAATGCTTAATTAATGAATTTACCCATTCTTCAGTGCTTCTCATGCCACAGTGCTTCCGCTCTGACATCATTTCCACCTGATGTCACTTCCAGTCCAATGCCACATAGGTAACTCTAGTGTGGTATTTGGCCATAAGTGACATCATAGGGATACCGCCATGGGGCTGGGAGCATCAGGAATGGGGTAAATTAAATCATTCAAAAAAAAAACTCTGCCTTCAATGTGGGGTTAGGATTACAGTTGATATTTTTGGTGAACATTGCCCAAATTGATAAGGGCCGACCTGAGTCACAGCACTCAGATTCAGGTCCAATTTGACGGATACATAGGTTCAGGAGAAGAATTTAGTGGTATACAATGGTGGTGATTTTCACAGGCTATAGAAGATATTCTACAATATTGGTATAGTTTTCAAAATTTTATTCCAAGACTATTGGTATAACATTTGTCAGGCATTCAAGACAGTACAAGCGCTTCCAATTTCTTGTCAAATGCATGAACAATTTTACACGTAAATTATTGAAGAATAAATTGTCACAATCTGGTTCCTGGCTCTTCTTCACGGATGCCTCTCCAGCTCCCATTCCAACACAATGTGTACAAGTCATTACATGGTTAATAAAGTAATTTGCATTCAGTTTAAGCTCAGATACAATGGAAGGTCTTATAGTTTTGTTGTGAATATTCATTTATATATATTGTCTCGTTTAGGTTGTTCTAACAGTTCTTCTGATTACTTTTCAGAGAGAAAATCATCATACCAGAACCAAAACGTAAGTGAGCAATGTATGGAGATGGTAATAGATCTGAGTGAATTTATAGAGAAAATGTTCAGGTGCAAGAAAGTGTTAAACATATCCACACATACACTACTCACAAAAAGGTAGGGATATTTGTTTTTTGGTTTGAGATTTTAGGACGGGGGGGAAAAGGGGGGGGGGGGGGGGGGGGGGGGGGGGGGGGGGGAGGGGGGGGGGGGGGAGGGGGGGGGGGGTGGGGGTGAATAAAAAAAAAGTAAATTTTTTTTAAATGAATTAGATGAGTTAATTTCCTACCTTTAGAATGCACATGTCCAGCTGTTCAGTGTTTCAGTACTTTTTGCACAACTTGCTGATCTCTAACAAAGAGCTTAATGGAAAAATTCTCAACAGGTGTTTGATCCCTGGATCGCCCAATAAATTTAGGAGATCAGTTTGAATAGGATTAAACAACCTCTCTCATCAATGCCGTTCTACATTTTGACATCATGAGACCAAGACCAACATCTTACAACTGATCAGTAGTACCTCGTCTCGCCGTTGTGAGGCTTCAAGCAGGATGCTTTCAGATGGAATGGCCCTGATCTTTAATAGTGTGAGTCATGCAGCAAGGCTCAACAGAGATTACAGAGAGGCCTAGGAAGAGTCAGCCCAGAAAAAGGCAAAGAAGTGTATGTTTCTTTGGCTCCATCATACAACAGTATGACTGCTTCATTGTAATCAAAGCCCTGCATAACCCAGATGATGAATGCTGCACAACTCCAGGCAGGTTTAGGGGAGTTGAGAGGCAACCATGTCACATGTCACATCAGACCATTCATAACGACTTACATTAGTGTGGTCTGCATGCAAGGGTACCTAACAGGTACCTGACCTGGCTGGTGCATAGCGCTCTCCTTGTACTTCCCATCATCGTCAGCAGCAATAATTTCTGCTCAGATGAATCGACTTTCATCACTGAACAGCACTGAGAACCACTGGTCCCTTGTCCAGCGGAGATGCTCCTTGGCCCATGCAAGACGATGATGCCTGTGCCTGGTGGTGTCGTCAGGTCATCTAGCAGGCAGACCACACTGAATTAACGATATTAAAGGTCCTGAGTGACATTTTTGATGCCTCTCCCCTCCCTTTAAGAAGGCCTGGAGATGAAGAGCATTTCAACATCTGATTCCGATGGGCAATTGTATTACAGTGAAGCGATCATCAGTGTGTGATGGAGCCAAAGGGCATTCACTTCTTTGCCTTTCTTTATCTTTCTGTATCTTTGTTGCAACCTGCTGATGACACTTTGTGACACTCTAAGCTCAGTGGCCAGGCCTGGACTGGCGGTAAACCTCACTGGACGTTTGCCCAGGGAGCCCCCAGGGTCCGGGCATCAGTGCTGGCTCGGAGCGCCCGTCGGGGAGGGGGCTGCTGATCCCCCCTGGCAGGCCCTGAGTGCCAGCGTCGGTCTGTGGCGCAGCTGCAGGGGCCGCAGCGCTCGAATACACAACCGGACCCCTGTGCCAAGGGGCCAACAGGCCCTTCTCTCACACACGGCTGCATTGCAGGGATCAAACATCTTTTTGGAGTTTTGGCATTAATTCCTTGTTGGAAATCAGCAAGTTGTACAAAAAGTATTGAAACATTGAACAATTGCCTGGTGTTGTGAACAGGAACCCTTGCCGGTTGTCTAGCACGCAGACCACACTAATGTAAACAGTTCGAAGTGGTCTGATTGACACTTGGTTTGTCCTCTCACCTCCCTTAGGATGTTCCTGGATATATCTGTGGCATTCATACCTCCGGTTTCCCGCAGGGCATTGTTTTACAATGGAGCGGTCATCACTTCTTTGCCTTACTGTGACTTTTCCAGTCTCTCTGTTGCAACCTTCTGATGACACTCTGTGCCACTCTAAGCTCAGTTGCCACTCCTGTTTGAATCCTCACAATGGCGAGGTACTGTGGATCAATCGTAAGGAGTTCTTTTGGTCTCATGATGTCAAAATGTGAACAGCATGATGAGGAGGATTGTTTTTAATCCCAATTCAAATGAATCCCCTACATTTATTGGGCGTTTCAGGGAATTTTGCCATTAAGCTCCTGCTTAGAGATCAGCAAGTTGTGCAAAAATTACTGAAACGTTGAACACATGCATTCTAAAATTAAGAGATGGTCTCATTTAATTAATTAAAAAAAAATTCACTACTTTTTGTGAGTAGTGCAGGACTTGGTGTTTGCAGTTTTGGGTCCAGAACTTCAGCACATTCTGCAAGTGGCTGCTGTCTGCCAGAAGCCACGCCAGGAACATGTAGATATATCAGCATTTCAGATGAGTCCAAAAGGAAGACTCGCAGTGGGCAGCCGTCCTCTATAAATAATACCTTCTCTCTTTTTGATTACCCAAAATGTATAATTCTTGTCTAAATGTTAAATTGTACCTCCACCTTTAACAACTTGACCTTATTGAGGTTGTTATCTGGGATCTATAGGTACATTATCAATATTGCTTGCTGATTTCAAATAAAGGTGTAGTGCCCCTTCATCCTAGCAAACAGTGGTTGGACTCACTACCCACCATAGATAGAAATCTGCAACTAATCTCTAATAGGTATATTTGTTATACATTGCAGCTGTAGCAATAGCAAATAGCGACAATCTGAGAACAATCTGAAATATAGCAGGGCTATAGAGGAATCAGTTGACTTAGTAGGAACCTTTTATCATAAGTCTACAGTATAAACAGCTTTGGGGCACAGACTCTGGTGACAAAAAGAATAGCCTACCTGTCTGTGATGCACCATATTCACCGCTAAGTGCAATGCTGTGATAAGACATGCTAAAGACTCCAAGGGGAAAATTCCATCAAAATTTAATTTATGTGAAGTATGAACCCCAGCAGACAACAGACACTGCATTGCTTAGGTAAAATATACATTAAAAGGGTATTCCCATCCACATTTTCCCTGTGGCTGTTGTGGGAATAGAGAGCTGGCCACACATTGGCAGATCTCTCTGTTCACCTCTATGGGAGTTCCAAGCACAGCCGAGCAGCTAGGAACATTGCTTTAATAACAGCCAACGTGTGGATAGGGCTCAAACAGTTTTAAAGGAGTTGTCCAAGGTTTATAGCTCCCTCTTAAAATAAAGCCACAATAGCAATTGACTGATTGGTGTGGATCTGGCTTCTCCAACACCCGGGATGAACTGTGGTCAGTGACTCAGATGTATGGGTCTATCTACCAGAGCAGTGTAAGGGTATGTTCACAAAGTGTCTTGTGTCCCTGTGGACATACGCTTTTCTGATGCGTGTCTGGGTCCGTCTGAATGGACCCAGAGACGCATCTAACAATTAGCAGTGAGTTTATCACTGCTGGCAATGAGAGACACGCAGCGGCGTTCACTTGAGTGATCGCTGCTGCGTGTTTGCCTCGCGCCTGTCGGGTCCGGCTTTTGGATGCGCTCCAATAATTGCTCACCAGCAGCACTTAGCGATTGTCGCCCGGTCTTAACAATCTCGGGCTGGCAGAAGACTGAAGTTCCGCGTTGCTGCAGAAAGCCACGGCGGGGTTTAACCCTTTAAACTCCGCCGCCGGCTTCCCGCTGCATCGCGGAATTTCAGTCTCCTGCCGGCCTGAGAGTATGTTCGAACTATAAGATGCACCCAACAAGATTTGGGAGGAAAAAGTGCGTCTTATAGTCCGATAAATATGGTAATCATGGAATGGATTTTCTCTTCCCATGTACATAACATTATCTGCTTATGCCTCCAACTTATCCAGATCCCTTTGTAATAAAATATTATCCTCTTTTGTGTTAATTACTTTACACAGTTTAGTATCTTCTGCAAAGATTGGTATTCTACATTACTATCATTATCATTTTTTTTCAATTCAATAAGGTAATATATAACAATAATGGGTGGTACGCCTAAATGAATAGCAGATACATATAAAGCAAAAAAAGATACTGGTAAAATCACAAGACCAAAAGTAACACCTACCCATAGAACATGATACTTTCTGGCACCCCGACACACTTTTCGCGGGACTTGCTTCTTCAGTCTAGAACTTGGCCAAACGGGACTTAGACAAGAAAGAACAATATACTTGACACAACTGGACTAGCTTCCAAATTTTCAATAACCTGGGCATATCAAGACTAAACCCAAAAGACCTTCCCTTACCAAACTGTAAAACCCAAATGCCCCGAAAAAATTTAGCTTTAAAAGAGTTTTTAAAAAATATGGGTAATGAGCTAAAGGGGTACGGCCGGTTTTGGGTGACCTTTCAAGGTTCCCGACAATTTACTTCATACAAAACACACACAAGAGAAGACAGACTTAAAAAATTTGCTTTATGGGAAAAAATGGGGCAGGGGGAAAATGGCAGGAGAGCTCCAGCCATTCGTAACAAGCAGGGGGGGGGTCCCGGCCCTAACTTTTTTTCCCGTGGCTTTAAGGGTTTTCTATTTTAATACATAATGACGAAAAATTTTAGCCCCCCCCTTTAGGCTTGTCCCCCCCGGCTTGGGTTTTTCAGAGTTTTTGGGGAGACGGTTTGGGGGTTTTGCAGAAATTTTGAAAAACCCCGGGCCCAAACTTAAAAAACACCGGGCTTTCTATGGAAAACTGTGGAGCAGTCCCCCTGCAGGGTTTTTCCCCCCCGGGGGGGTTTTTCAAAACACCGGCCCCCCCTCGAAAAAAAAAATTTTTAACAGTTCATTCTTTTCCGTCCGTTTTCCCAAAGGTTTTGTGCATGTCAATTTTGAAGGGGGGGGCTTTTCTCTAAATCATGCGGGAAAAAAAAAAAGCCGTTTTCCCCCCTGGGGGGCCCCTGGGGGGGGCGGGGGACTAAAACAACAAATTTTGGGGCGGGATAAAAAATGGAACCCCGGGATTTTTTTCCTTTACCGGGGGGGATGAGCCCAAGTAAATTTAAACCCCAGAGAAGATAACACAAATGTATTAAAATGAAGAGACACACTATCTATCCAAATTTTATCCATATAATGCAAAAGTTCAATATACACTACTTACAAAGGGATATTTTGGGTTTTTTTTTAAAAATTTCAAAAAAAGCACCTAAAAATTTTTTTTGACTTTTTTAAATTAAAATTTTTACCATAAACTTTTCCTTTAGAAAGCACTTTTCCCAAATGTTTTAGGTTTTTTACCTTTTTTTTTTTTCAACTTGCTGATCTCTAAACAAAGAGCTTTAAGGAAAAAAAAATTAAAAACAGGTGTTTTTATTTCCCGAATTACTCCAAATAAGTTTTTTGGGGGGCAGTTTGAATTGGGATTTACACATTTTGACATCATGAGACCAACACAATACCTTAGAATTGATCTACAGTACCTTGCTATTGCAAAAAAAACAAGCAGGATGTTTTCCCGACCCGGAAATGGCCAAATGAGCCTAGAGTGTTTTGTGAAAACACAGGTTGTAAGCAACTGGGCCTTTACGATTGGGGAAAAAAAAAGGGTGGAAAATTTAAAGGTGCAAACTTGCTCCTTTTTATTCCCCAATGCGGAAACCTGCCACCAATATGGGGCCGAATGGAAAACTTTTGGCTTTTTAAGGGCTGTAAAAAATTTTTAATGGTTTTTTGGGAAAAAATGGGATATTTTCCCCTTTTTTTAGTTTATCCGATGCAAAAAAAAAATTTTCCCAAAAAGCAATTTTTTCTGGATTGTTTCTTGATGGGTTTAAAAATTTAATTTTCACTCATTGTTGTTAAAATATGGTAAATTTTTGGTTTTGAAACACCGCCCTCCACTCCCGACTAACAGAAAATCACTAAACATTTTTCCCCTACCACCCCACCTGACAGGTAAAAGGATTATTTACAAACCCTATTTTGTAGTTGTGCTCCCACTTTTCGCCATATAAAAGATCCGCAATAGGGGGGGGGGGGGTTATGACCTTTCCCCCTCGGGGGGAAACCCAATAATTTTTAATATTTAATTTCCCCTTTAAAATTTAAAAAAATTAATTTTTAAGCAAGAATTTCAATTTGCCATTAAGATGAACATTTGTATAGATTCAGCCAAATAAATTTTTTCTGGTGGAATCTTTGCTTAAGGGGGGTTTTTTTTGCTAAAAAGTCATTTTCCTTAATGATGGGGACAGAAAAAATAAGACTTTTGAAACTGGGTTGCTTCCCCTAAATCTTTTTTGTATAGAAAAATGAGCAAATCTGTGGGTTAAGGCATTTCTGCCAAGTGGTCAGGCCAATCCCCTTTTTATTGATTGGTGACTGATTTTCATTCAGACTGTTGGGACACGCCCCCCTGTGCTGTGATTGGCTGCCTGAAACTGTTTTTAAATTCTCTCTGGGTGGAAATTAAAGTGAAATGAGCCCCGGGAAAGGGCTTATCTGTACAAAAAGGCTGTCTCAGCTCCTCTCTGTGCTATCTTGTAATGCTCTATGTGAGGGATTGGGAAAATTACTGTAGGCTATATTCCCACTCCCCCTCAATTTAAAAAAAGCCTTATCGGTTTTTTCCCCCAAATTCCCCCTCCCTGATAATAGAAGGGGGAGCAGAGTGCATTTCTCAAATTATTTTCATCAGTTCAGGCAGTATGTATAACTGTCTCCATGAATACAGATGTTCTGGTTACAAGCAGCTTGTGGAGGGAGGTCACAGTTCTGCAGACTGAAAACTGAAACTGGGTCTGCAAAATGTGACATCCTATACCTTCCCATGCTCACAAAAATGATGATGTCAAAAAATCTTCTGGGGGAGACCCGACTACTGGGGGAAGCCCGCATCGGGATTTGAAGCTGAACGAAGAAGCGCTCAAGTCTGCAAAGCTTTGGATGATAAAACCCCTTTAAGGGGCTTGGGTATGTGGAATGGATGAATATGGCAACTACATACGTTTTTGCCATGAAGCGGATTCCCACCAAATTCTAAATATTCACTTAAAAACATTTTTTTGCTTTTTTTTTGAAATCGGAACTTGTTGCACTAACGGTTGCAATAGGTTTCTTTAGTTTTTAAAGTTTTTCTTCTCTGATTTTTCCCAGCTTTATCGGTGTAAGGCGGGGGGGGAAAAAAAATTTTTTGTTTTTTTTTTGGTACTAAAAATGGGCACCATAGATTTTTTTTTTGCAATTGTTCCTTTTGTTTTTAATGTTTGGCCCCCATTCTTTCCCTTCCCCGAAACTTAAGAGTTTATTTGAAAAATTTTTGTGGGATTGATGTACTTTCGAATGTATTTTGTCCATTCAGTATCCGCATTTTGTTTCATATAGCTCAAAAAATCCAAGCTGACCGTAGCCCCCCCCCTTTCTTATTTGTTTTTTGATGATTAAATTTTTTTCTCTTAAGTTTTCTTGAGGTTATATATTGTTTGTTAAGGGGTTGTCCGCTACAAGATTTTGTTTCAACATGTTGGGGTCACTAAATGAAGACATTTTTTCCAAAAAATATTGCGTTGTTCATTTTTCGTTAAGGAGCTAAATGATTTTTCACCTTTTTTGCTCTTCTGGGGTTCCCAAAAGGGCCACCTGGTACTTTTCCCCCCCCCTGCTGTTTTTTCTATCTGTAACGGGAAGTGATGTCATCACACAGGTCGGGGCAGCACAGAACTTGGGACAGTGAGAGCTTGCTTGTTATCTGATCTTTCAGACAACAGCCAGTAATTACTGCTGTTTACTTTAACTCAGAAGCTGGTCCTGACAGCATGAGATTTATCTAATTAGTAGAAGTCTGAATACACGGAGCTCATATGCTAATTACAGACAGCTTGACCAGGAAGTAACAGAGCAGAGCAGCATTATTTCATTCATGTATCCTATGAAACTTTGAGATGAGACAACCCCTTTAAGATTTCTAGGATGTTTTTTCTGGGAATAAATATTAGTTTTGAGTAATGTAAAGTCTCTTTCTATCACGTTCTGCAATGCGTCTAGAGCTGAAACACTATCTTTTAGTGGCTAAAAAGTAGGATTGGAAATTTTATGTTTTGCCATATTTGAAACTTTATTAGTTATACCACTTTCCTCACTTAGTTTCTGCAATACTTGCAGTGATCTTTGCTCATTAAACAGTAAATCCTGGAACTCATTAGTATTTTCGATTAGGGAATTCTCTTCACTTTCTAATTCAGCCTCATGTTGTTCATTTTTTTTTCTCATGAAAACCCTTACTGTTAAGGGCTGAGAAAAAGATAAAAGATAGTACTCAATGTTCACTATTAAGCACACCAAATATCAGAAAAACAACTAAAAAATTAGTTTTCTCTACTACAAACAGTGAGAACTTTAACAAAATTAAAAAGGTTTTTTATAGAAATTTACCTACTATGTCAAGATGCTATTTTAGCAAAAACATTGGATCAGGGAGTAGCATGTGTATCTAAACGAGGTAAAACTTTAGGGAAGGAGATTTCCCCAAGTCTGTATGAGACACCAAAGAAGGGTTGCGATACTTGGCTTACATGTGAGGTTTTTTTCCATGCGGAAAAATAGATGTTTGTAAATATAGTGCACAAAAAGGTTTTTTGTTAATAAAGTCACAAATAAACAATACAAGATACAACATTTTACTAGCTGCGATACACATCACGCCATATATATTACATAATGTAACATCATGTACATACCGTGTTTTTCCAAAAATAAGTCCTCCCGCAAAAATAAGCCCTAGCCTGATTTTCACAGGTTCTTGGAGAAGGCTTTAAATATAAGCCCTACTCCACAAATAAGCCCTATTTTGTCCTGAGTGTTTCCCGGGTTGCCCGCCTCCTGGGGCAGGCCGTTTCCGGCCCTCCCACGCCATAAACAGCCTGTTGACTGGGGTTTTTTTTAACCTCCAGTGTTTTTCGGCTGGAGGACCTTAGATGATGCCCTTAGCTGCTCCTAAAATTATATAAAAAAGCTGGTAGTCTGGTCTGGGGACACAGGAGGTGTCCATGACCCTTTTAGCCCCTCCATCATGTGGTCGCCACCCTTTTCCCCCAAACCAGCACGCAGAGCCCCTAAGTTTTAAATTCTGGTAGTCGGCCTGGGGGCACAGGTGGTGCCACATGATGGAGGGGCTATAAAGTCATGGACAGCCATCCTTGTCCCCAGCCAGACCAGTAGCATTTATATTAACTTAGGAGCTGTTCTGACGGGCTGCCTTGGCACAGGATGGCTGCCATGACCCTTAAAAGCCCTCCATAAAGGTGGTCACCATCCTGTGTCTCCAGACCAGGCTACGCAGCATTTTATATAACTTAGGAGCTGCTGCGTGGTCTGGTTGGGGGGCCCAGTGCCCAGCTCTGCCCAGGGGCCCATAATGCTGTTAAGACGGCCCTGTTTAACAGCCTTTAACAGCCTTCGCCAGTGCTTGGCGATCTCACCCGTTTGGATGCGTCAGTTGTGGATCCAGTCTTCCATGCAATGGCAGAGCACACTGACACCTCCAGCACAGCTCTTCCCTATACAGACTGACACACACTTCAGTCCTGGGACCACACCTGTCTCTCACTAGCTCCAGGCTCTTACAGGCCTGGCATAGCCTGGTTCTGGAGTGTAGGAATGACCATCCCACCCATCTCTTCGGCCATTCCAGTAAAAGCCGAACCCCGATCAGCCGCTTAAGGCAGCTGTTCTATAACTAACAAACAGGTGTCAGTAACCTAGTGTTACTGACACAGAAGACATTATTGGCTTTTACTTCACCAATGCCAGACACATCGGTGACACATACCGCCCATCCACAATGGCACCTTGTGTCCTCCTGCACGGCCTAATATATTTATATATTTTAGAAATTGGCAATAGTATAAAGTTCTGTATTAGAAAAGAAAGTAAGTCTTATTGGCCTGTGTTCCATATGATAGATGTATACTTGTATGTTTTTAATGTCTACTGTGTTTGGTATAAGGGTATTTAAAGTGGGTGTATCCCATACGCCCTTTAGCAGTGAACAAGGACTCAGCCGACCAGAAAACCCCTCGGCCGACGCCAACAAGATTTTCCCCTTTTTTATCTGTCTGTTTTCATAATAAAGTAAAAAGGAGTTTACTGCTGGATCTATTTTCGTTTGTGGACATAAGAATATATTACTAAATACATAATCTGGGAAATTTAACCCCCTTTAAACGTAACACAGCATTATTTACCAATGCCCCTAGTACATTTCTGTGAACTTATTTTGGGGGCAAGTCAATAGTGCACTACCCTACAAACATGTTCAGTTATTGCTTGTATGTTTTCTAACCCTGTATTTCTTTTAAAGAACCAGATTTCAAGAACCAAAAAATTGAAAAATTGTCACCCAGACTATGGTGGACGGAAGATTGCCCGGTGAATCGAGCAGGTGGAGGAGTACGAGCACTCCGATAAACAAAACAAGTGAACCCGTTCCCAGTTGCTTGGTGAAGATAGAAGTCTTGTAGTTGAGTTATCTCTAGTACCAATCATCATCTTTTGTCAAGCAAGTACAATTTTGGACACCATTGGTTTATTTTTCCTGTAATGTCAACTACCCCCTTTCTTGCAGACTCTAATACTAAAATTAGTTTTTTTGCCACTTGTTAAAAAGCTGTGGCATAATCTGATCTTATATCCAACCGCCTGCAAGACTATTTTGTACCGTTTTATTAATTTCTTAGTGATATTGTCCAGTTAATTCTTATTGTTGACTGCAGATACTTCGACTTCAATGCGCTATGTAAATTTACAGGAATGTGTAATATTTGCTTGGGTACCCCTAAAGAACAATCCACCAGTTGGAACTATTGTTCAAAATTTTCTTACTCCTTTTTGAAAATGTTATAGTCTAAAATTTATATCATTCCTCTTTAACTGTTGCAAATAACACATAGACCCTGACAAATGATTTGTGCAACAATATGAGAGTCTGCGAAGTAATATTAAAGGTTCTGAATGTCTAAAATGACGGGCTTTTTGGGAAAGTTATCTTATTAATCATTGGTGCATTTTTGAAATATTGATTTGTGGAACCCGGGATTTTGAAAATATAAATTTATAAGCTCTGTGTTTGGGAAATTTATTTTTTTTAAATACAGTAATGAATTAAAAAAAAAAAATTGGGCTTTTTCTGCATTGGGCAACAATTCTTATAACTATCTTAACAAGGTTTATGCATTTATCAAAAGATATGCGCTGCCCTCATGAAACCCTTTTGGGTTTGTGGTTTCTGTTTAAAAGAGCACCTATCACCTCCCCCAAAAACAACAAATAAAACAGTAGATTAAATTAAAAGACTTTTTTTTCCAAAATGTTATTAGAAAATGAGAGAGTTCACCTAGATTAGGCTATGTTCCAACGCTTATTCACCGTAATTCCGGACGGATTTTGCCCCAAATTACGCTTTGCCCCTGGACAGGGGCGGGGGTGCCGCAGCCCCCCCCGGCCCCAAACATTCATTACCCCATGGCGCGTATACCGCCGTGAATAAGTGCATGTCACTTTCCCCCCAAAAAACCCCGGCGGCGGGAGGGAGAGGGAAAACCCGTAGTTCTCATGAGAACTGGGGAATACTGTAATGCGGGACGGATTTCACCCATTATTCGGCGTACGGCGCAAAATTCGGGCTAAAAATCCCCCCCCAAAAATAAGCCGGGAACTAGCCTTGCAGGGGAACAATTTTAAATTTTCCATTTCTTAGCAGAACTTTCATGTAGCAGGATTAATTCGTTGGAAAATACCAACGTGCGGGGAGCTGGGTTTTGCTGCATGTACAGGGTAATCTCTCCTACTCATACAGAAGGCACAACACACTTACGTGTGCAGGGTTTCCCGTTGCTTCCACCCCTCCTCCCCATAGAAACCAGGATCTTGTTACACTGCTGCTATAAAATAAAAATCCCACGGGGAAAATTACAGTCCATGTTTATCTTTTGTGTTTGATGTAGATTTCCCTGGCTCCCCTTTCACAGTGGACTCTCCCAAATCAGAAGGTTACTTTCACACAATGTCAAACAGTGATCCATCAAGCTGTAGATGTGACTTGGGCCAATTCAGAGCTGTTTAAAAGGGGCCAGCGCTTTTTTTTAAAACGAATTACAGAGAAAATCTTTTGATTTTCCCAATGAAATACTCAATAAAGATCATGGAAAGCCATCCCACTCCTTCCCTCTGCGATTTTTTTTTGTAACATTCATGTTTTCCCCCCACACCTTTTCAGAACCATAACTTTTTTTTTTTTTTTCATATCACAGTCAAACGGGGCAAAAAAAATTTTTTAGTCAGCCCAATTTTGCAAGTTCTCCCACTTAAAAAGATGAGAGGCCTGTAATTGACTCATAGGTAGACCTCAACTTTTGGCAAAAAGACAAAAAAATCCCAGAAACACTTGTCTGATTTGGAAAGAATTTATTTGCAAATTATGGTGGAAAATAAGTATTTTGGGGAATAGCAAAGTTCCCCCTCAAAACTTTGTTATTTAATTTTTTGTTGGCAACGACAGAGGCTAAGTTTTCTGTAATCTTCAAAAGGGTTTGGGCACACACTGTTGCTGGTATTTTGGGCCCATTCCCCTGAGAGTTTCCTTAGAGCAGTATGTTTTGGGGCTGTCGCTGGGCAGCACAGACTTTCAAATCCTCCAAAGATTTTCCATGGGGTTGAGATTGGGGGGACTGGTAGGCCGTCCAGGACCTTGGGAAAGCTTCTTACGAACCCTTTTCGGTATCCTGGTGGGATGCTTTGGGGTTTGCATAGAAAGACCCAACCCTTTTTATTTCTATGCCCTTGCTGAGGAAGGAGGTTAACCCATAATCTCCGATACGTGGCCCCATTATTCTTACATGTAACGGATCAGTCATCCGGTCTTTTGCAAGGAAACAGCTCCCAAGCGATGTTGCCCCCCCATGCTTTACAGTAAGATGTTGTTTTTTGGATGCAACTCGGCATTTCTCTCCTCCAAACCGCAATGTTTTTACTTTTGGGTTTTATCTAACCATATGACATTCTCCCCAATACCTTGGACCATCCCAAATTCTTTGCAAACTTCGACGGCCCCCGGAAGTACTGGTTAAAAAAGGGGGGCACGTCTGGCACTGCAGGATCTGGGGTCTCTGGGGCTAGTGTGTAAAGTGGTAGCTTTTGTTACGTTGGCCCCCGTTTTGCCCGGCCATTCACTAGGTCCCCCCATGTGGTTCTGGGATTTTTGCTCACCATTCTGGCATGGAGCCCCAGATCGAGGGAGATTATTAGTGGTCTTGTATGTCTTCCATTTTTTATTATTGTCCCAAAAGTTTTATTTCTTCACACCAAGCTCTTGAAATTGCGATTCATTTTCCCCGCCTTTCCCCCCCCCTCCCCTCCCCGCTCATTTTAAAACAAAAAAACCCCTCCCCTCGCATGCTCATATACACACACACACACACACATCCCCTCGCGCGCTCATATATACACACACCCATCCCCTCGCGCGCTCATATATACACACACCCATCCCTTCACACGCTCATATATACACACACACCCCTCTTATCGTGCGTTCATATATACACACAATCCCTTCCCCTCGAATGCTCATATATACTCATACGCCCCTCCCCTCACACGCTAATGTACACTCACACAGCCCTCCCCTCGAGCGCACATATACACACACCCACCCCTCCCCTCGAGCGCTCATATATACACACACCCCGCCCCTCGTGCGCTCATATCTACCGTAATGGATTAGGTAGCGGGTTGGTCATCTCCTGGGTTTAACTGACCACAACCAGTTTGAATGCCAGCTTGTGGTACATAGAAAAACAAACAAAATCACTTCTATGCTTGTTCGGCTCTAACTAAACAGTAGGTTTCCTCACTAACCCAGTGCCGGCCTAACACCGATCACCGTAACATAACAGCATGTCCATACCACAAGCAATTGCTCCTAGAAGATGACCTGTTCCCAGGCTGAGAGAGTGTGTTTCTGCACTTCGGGCCTTATATGAGGTGGACGCACCTTGGACTAATCAGACAGCCCAAGACCTGGACTGTCTAGGTGGATTGGGGGCCCACCCTCTCTTTCCCCACTCCAGCAACACAGGCCCCTGAAAATGGGTTTTACTTAAGCCCTACACAGAGCGATCCTAGCTCTCTGATAATTCCAATTCCCTGGGTGCTTTTACATGACATACCAGAGGTATCTTGGGCAAATATACACTCTCTCTATGACTAGTCCAGACACTCTGTCATGATACACACAACCATCCCCTCGCGCACTCCTATATACACACACCCTTCCCCTCGCGCACTCCTATATACACACACCCCTCCCCTCGCGCACTTCTATATACACGCACCCCTCGCCTCGCACGCTCATATATACTCATACACCCCTTCCCTCGCACGCTCATATATACACATACACCCCTCCCCTCGCACGCTCATATATACACATACACCCCTCCCCTCGCACGCTCATATATATTCATACACTCCTCCCCTCGCACGCTCATATATATTCATACACCCCTTCCCTCGCACGCTCATATATACTCATACACCCCTCCCCTCGCACGCTCATATATATTCATACAACCCTTCCCTCGCACGCTCATATATACACATAACAAACCCCCTCCCTCGCACCGCTCATATATATTTCATACACCCCCCCCCTCGCACGTTCATATATATTCATTTCACTTCCTCCCCTCGACGCCATATATAAACCCCCCCATTTAAACCCCACCCCCCTGCCCCGCTCATATATATACACACACACCGCTCCCCTCGCACGCTCATATATACACATACACCCATCCCCTCGCACGCTCATATATACACACACACCCCTCCCCTCGCACGCTCATATATAAACACACACCCATCCCTCGCATGCTCATATATGCAGGAAGTTACGAGAACATCGCTGAAGGCAGCATCGGTCAGTGGCTTCAGGGCAGCGTCAAGAGACATCAAAAGACACTGCCCTAATGCCGCTTATAGAAAGAACCTCCAGCAGCTGCTTAGCTGCAGGAGGTTTACCCACCCCTTGCGGGAGGGCGGCAGAAGGTCCCCATTTGCGGATGAGATGGTTGGTAAGTATGGGTTAATATCTCTGAACATGTCTATATATAAACTTGACATGTCTCTATAAAATGGCGTTTTATATCTTGATAAAATATGTTTTTCAACCGCGCTATGAGAAGATAATGACAGGCTAATTGCCAACATTGCAGAAATATCAAGTTAGAAGCTTCATGAAAGTTCATATGTCAAAGACAAATAAGGAGGAACTTACAATAGCAAGCAGCCAGGTAGTCAGACTTGAATATGCATAACAGTGGATTGAAACTGCAACCAATTAAAGTGTGATTTGAAGAGAATGTCCACCAATTGACTAAAATCTGTGAACCTAACAAAAGTGATGCTGTGCTCCTGCAACTTACTCCAGAGGGTATCAAATAAACGATAACCCCACCCCCTTCATTGGAATTGGATGGGGGCTGCATTCTATCTATGACTCCTCGTCGGGTATGTTCACACAGCGTATTGTGGCGCGTACTGTACAAGCTGGTCAGTACGTACTTCTAAAGCGGGGGGGGGGGGGTGGAGGTGGCCCCATTCACTATCATTATCCACAGCGCATAAGCACCACAAAGAAGTGACATGTCACTTCTCTCTCCCGGCGAACAATATGCGTGTATTGTATGTCGGGGGAGACAAACGTAATTCATAATTGCGGGGCGCAGTATGGGCGTATTGAAGTGAAAATATGCGCCGAAGTGTGCCCCACAATTACGCCGTGTGAACATACCCTTATTCCTCGTCAGTGTCCCTTCACTGGCTACATGAGGATCTGATAACCGCTTGGCACCTAGGCTTGCGGACCATGAACCCTTTCATTGAAATGATGTAAAGTACATGACAATTAAAAACAATCTCTGGAGTGATAAATCACCTTCACTCTATCTGAATGAATAGTGACTACTGTAAAATTTGGTGGCAAAAGGAAATTGGCATAGGCCTGTTTTTCAGAGCTTAGACTGGGCTCCTTATACTCAGTGATGGTTAGACAATTGTATACTTCCAAATTTGTGGCAACATTTTGAGGAAGGTCTTTTCCTGTTCCTGACATCAACCGCATTAACAAAATTAAAAAGGGGGTTTTCCCCCCTACACTTTCTTGGGAAAAAAAAAGTTTCTTTGCAATATGTTCCATTAACAGTTCCCCCATTTCCTAGATATCCCCTCTTGTATGTGCATCAGCTCCTAGGTCGTATAGCTACAGACCCGTTTGTTCTCCAATAGGCTGCCAGCATGGTTGCTATAGCTACAGACCTGGCTTTTATTGCAGCCTAGTAAACCAGTAAACAACCCCCTGAATTAAAAAAATGAAAACCAAGAAAAACAAAATTGAGGTAAGATCAATCAATGTATGTGACGAACCCCCTTTAATTAAAAGAATTAACCCCTTCCCAAATGTAAAAACTTAATAAAATCAAAATTTTCAGTAAAAACTTAGAGCGGGTCCCCAATTTTGGGATTTTTTTCGCAAAAACATAGTCGGGGGGTTTTGCCAAAGCAGATTTTTAAACCAGCTGGCACCCGCCACTAACTGCTATTTAACCCTTTAGAAAACCAAAAGTACCCCTTTTTTCCCTTTCCTCCCCTCCTAAACCCTTTAATGAAGGCCCCCATACCCACCATGTTCACGCTTTTATTATTTTTCTCCCTTAGGAATTTTTAAAAAGAAATGGTAACATAACCCCCCGGGAAACCTAGGTAAAACCTGCTTCTATATGTAAAAAAAAAAAAAATTTTTTAAAAAGTATAAAAAAATTTTTAAACTTTTCAAATCCCCTCCTTACTTTATCATTTTAAAAATTTAAAAAAATGAAAGGGTTACAAAATTTGGTATTCCGAAATTATAAAACCCCAAATTTTTTTTAAACTATAACATCTTGGGCCCTTTTTGGTTTTTTTTGCTTTTTTCACATTCCCAAAAAAATTGTAAAAAAAATTTTATCAAAAAAGTTCCCATGGAAAACCAAAAAAATTCCAAAAAAACTACCCCAAAACCTTTGAAAAAAAATAAACCCCTCATTTCATCTCCATAATTGGGGAAAAAAAAAAGTTACCCGACCACAGAAAATGCGCTGCAGCAAAAGGGTTTAAAGAAATAGAGAAGGTTTTTTTTTTTTTAAAAGGTACAAAAGGGCGAGAATCCTACATATTTTATCAAATGGAATTGTATCAACCTGGGAGAATACAACAAACACATCATTTGTACCAAAAGTTTAACGACCCTGGAAAAAAAAGTCCTCAAAAAGAAAGGCCCAAAAAAAGTTTTTTTTTTTCATTTTTTCTCCACTAAGATTTTCCCCTTTTTTTGAAATGCCTTCATCGTATGTAAATGGGAAAAATAAAAAAAGTAACGGGGTCCTGGAAGGTGGGGGAGAAAATAAATTGGGGAGCCATAAAATTATTTTACCTGTAACGGGAAAGGGGGTTTAAAACCCAAAGGGTTTCCAAGAGAACTTCTGTAAAAAAGACCGTTTCCCGACTTTACAAAAAACCGAATGGGCATAAATTCCAACAGACATGCCAAAAATATAGCAAAAAAACCCTTTCCCCGAAAACGGGGAGCTTTAAAAAGGGCTTAAAATCCCCAGGAACACTGTTTCAGAAAAATGACAAATCCAAAAAACACAATGTGTGATGGGCAGAGATTCATATTTTTTGTTTTGTTTGTAAAAAATAGATCTAAAATTTAAAAAATTACCTCTTTTCCTTTTAAAGGGTTCCCTGGGCAACGACCTATTAAAAAAGGTCACTCAGTGCATGTTTTTTTTTATTTTCCAAAGGAAAAGGCAAAAACACTCAAAACAAAATTTTGGGCCTTTCTTTGTCTTAAACCATGTTTTTTTTGTTTTTTGGGGAAACAAAGATTCTTGGGAAATTACAAAGGAAAAAGTAGAAAAGATATAAATTAAATATCAATAATATTTTTTTTTGCAATTTGTTTTTTTTTTAGAAAATTTTTTTAAAATGCAAATTAAAAATTCGAAATGGATCAAAAAATACACTATACAAACCCGACCAAAATTTTTAAAAAAACACATCCAATTTAAAAAAAAACAAAAAAAATTATAAAAATAAAAAAATGCAATAACGCAGTGCAAACAAAGGCCCTTTTTGGACCCACAAAAAACATGGTTATTAACCCCATTGGGATCCCCCATGGGTTTGGGCTTATTCCAGTAAATTTCAAGCTCCCCCTGCAAACCCCTTGGCTTCTTATAGGAAAAAAACTGAGGGAGCATTGTGGTGTGACAAGA